>VWZQ01020423.1:4073485-4205480 GCA_013397015.1 Myiagra hebetior
TTTGTGTTATTGTCTCCCCATCCCACCTATGCTTAGATTTGTTCAAGTGACAAGTGCTCATGGCTGGTATTGGAATCAATGAGAGCTGGACCTTAATATAACACCACTGGGGAGAAGAGGAAGGGTGAACAAAATGTCAATGGGGAGAGCAAGGGTCCTGTAGTGCATGGCACTATCCAGATAAGACTGCATTGTACTCCTTTAAGACAAGCATAAAAAAATAACCAGACTTTTTATGGAGCTAGATATATGACAGTTATGGACATCATTCAAAACAAGCAAAGAAACTGCTTTTAAAATAGTTTGAACACTACAAGAGAAATAGGGCTGTCAATATAATAATACATAAGATTACATCATTAAATATGTGGCTCTGTCTATTACTAATGAAATAATATGCTAGACCCTCCTCCCTCAATTAGGTGACTGCTCAGATAAAAGATGGGTAATAGTATGAATTTTCATAATAATGTCCTCAGACATCTCAAATTAGGGGCCCTTTGACTTTAATTTCTTTGTGCCTCAGTATGAAATGTGGACGATAATGGACAATAATATTCCTGTTGTGAAGGCTGCTGTGAAGATAAATATATTAATGCTTGAGAAGCCCTTAGGAAATACAGCAATGAGTGTCACAAAAAAAGTCCACAAGGAAATGAACGATTTCATCTTCATATCAAGGTCCTAATCATGTGCAGTAAGTAAGGCCTGGGGCCACAGGCTGCACAGAAAAGGTAAACCAAAAAATTGAATAGCTTCTCATTAAGTGAACACCATTCATCCAGTGCAGCAAGTGAGACAGAGATCCTGTGGAAAAATGGAATGTGAATAGATAATTAAAGATTGTATCATAATGCATGCACAAAATAGGGGTGAAAAGTTTATACCGGTGACTTAATTCTGACATCTAATTCCTGAATGCGTGACTCTGCAGCTTCAGTGGTGTAGCATTTTTAACACCATTTTTTATGTGTCATTGTGTTGCTTAAATCATCATCTGCTCATTTCTGATATTAGGCTTGTTTGTGTGATGCTTTTCTTTCTCTAATCCCCTGTATTTAGAACACATTGTCCAGATATGAAAATCTTTGCAGCCTGACCTTGAGGAATAGTAAGAGTTTGTATAATTTAGATTAGTGCAGTAATTGTTTGGCCCAGATGCCAGAAACATCCCCAAGGGTATTTAACATTCATTCAGATGATGTAGCTGTTGCTTTTCAACTTAATGTCAGGACAAAATCACAACTTACAGCCATAAGAACATGCTGCAATTCTTGCCTGGGAGGTGGCAGTTGCAGGTGGCTGGGGCACCACCAAGCAGCTGCCTTCAGAAATGTCACCCGGCACAGTCTGAGCAGCTTTCTCCAACACACAGTCTGCAAAAAGCAGGCCAAATCAAGACCATAAAAATGTACACTCACACTCCTGACATGGAACAACAATCCTTTTGGTTTACTCTAGCACTAGCTGTTGGATAAAGCAGATCACTTAATCACTTATTTTCTGCCACCTTCTCCTAAATAGATTGTGTGCTGTACATGGGATCAGTACTGCTGTTGAGAATTATTTGTTTCTCCACTTTGGGCACACAGTTCTGAAGTGGAATGAAATTTCATTATATGCCCAATGCATGCTGCACATTGTATATAGTCAAGCCCAAAAATCACCTGAGAGAAACTAAAAGTAAAGAGCCATCCAAGAAGGATTATAGGATTATATCCTTAAATCCATAGTGAGATACATTGGAAAGTGATGTACACTGTTTTCTCATTTTCATCTATAGGCAATAGAATGTATTACCTAGCCACAAGTTTCCATCATTTAATTCCGTGTGTGGTATGCGATGCGGGAAACAACATCATAGCAAAGCTCAGTGAGAACTGATGGAGAATGAAATCGAAGCTGGGTTTATGTGAAAGGAAGAGCTTCAATGTCTCTCCTGAAAGATGAAATAAAATCACAGCCAAAATGACCATTACCAGCCAGAACAACTACAGTGCAGTCTTCTGACTTGCTGTATCAATAAATTAATTCTGCCAGGGGTGCAAGCCATGAATGCACTGAGAAGTGCAGCGCTCCAGAGGATTCTAAGATTGTTGCAAGAGATGGAAACAGAGTTGGCCAGGATAGAATAAAAGCTTCTTGAGGGTGATGGCCAAATTTGGCTGGCCACAGCATAAAAGCAGCCCTGCCAGGGTTGGGTCACTGAAACTATACGAGTACTTGCCCAGGAGTGGGGCACCACCAGAGACTGCCTTTGGTCTGTGCCTCCCCCTGTGCCTCTGGCACACCATACAATGCTGTTGGATGGAGCATTTTCGGGGATTAAGGCAGTTTCAAGTCCTTCTCTCTGCTGATGTGCTGTCCCGCACAGCAGGACCATCCTGCTGCCACCATTATCTTTGTGCAGAGACAGGGAACTGCTTGCAAATGTCTCCTATGAGCTGGAGGTGGCCAGGTTTGGACTGCTGGGACTGGGCTTCTCTCTCCCTTATGGCCCTCCTAAGTGCTTCAAACCACTCCCAGCATCAGGCTGCCTTAGGACACACACTGCCTTCCCCAGGGCCAGTCCTGAAAGCAGCTCTTTAATTCAGCTATTTTCATCCAGAAGAAAGGGATTCCATGCCTGCTGTAACTGATTTCAGAGGCTCTGACAGCTCCACCTTGCATTGGTTGCTAATGGATAGTCCCCTCCATGCCTGTGGCTGTCCTCTCTGCTAATGAAGTGGGAGATGAATCCACATGGTACCATCACACACTACCTGAAGCTGTGTCGTTCTGGCATTAGAGGTATCAAGACAAGTCCAGCATTACTGGCTACTGCAGCAATCAAACAAGTGTTGGGGACTGTGAGGTGAAAGTTCCTTCTCAGATTGATCAACATCACCTTTGTCTCTGTTCATACCATTCCAACAACAGTGATGACGTGTTGACATGCCTACAGCACCCATTGGCTCAAGCAGGGCTCTAAGGAATCTTAATGGAAAATTATATTGCAAATACTGTCTGAGTGCTAGGAAGAGATAAAGAAGGGGTTAATTATTTTGGGACCAGCCAAGGCGTAGTACGGTCCAAAGCCAGCTTCAGCACTCTACTGAGACCGTTTGGGAGACTCTATAGGCATGTTGGTTTAGTTGCTTTGCTGCTCCAGTGGGAAACACAGATTCACACCGTGTTATGCAGTGCTGGTGCCCAATCTATCTGTCAGATCTGGTGTTATTCTGGGGAATCTCCTTTTCCTAACAAGCATTACAGGATGGAAAAGAAAACACACACAGATTCCAGAAGAGGGACATTTTTTAGCTTCTGACCTGTAGCAAACTAGAAACCTGGTTGACTGAAGGCCACACTTACACAACACCTATGACCCAGAGGGACACGATGCTAAACACAGTATAGCTGAGTAATTAAATGGTAGTTGAAACTCAGAAACAATCGCAGCTGTAATTTCAAATCACTAAAAGCACTAGGGAATACCTCCCCTTCTCTATACATATGAAAATGAATTATTTATTGATGGACTCAGTAAAGTATGGGTTCTAACAGATGCAAAAATATCTAATGTATTTGGTACCTCAAGACACTCAGTGATTTTATATTCCTGTTTTTTTATACAAATGAAAGCAGCAGCTTTATAGCATGTTAGAAAAAGTCAAAGGCAATAGAAGTAATTCAGTCTTTTTGTTAATGTTTCATATTACAGGCCTCAAAATTTTTAAGAAAGTATAAAATCTGCCATTCAATCAGCTTTGCAGAAATAACACAGCTAGACTAGCAATATCAAGTATATTCTTGTTTCTTTTCCCCTCTGAGGTTTGGTTAAGAGCAACCAAGCTAGTCTTGCTCCCTCTTCTTACTTGAACTCAGTATTGTTGGTAAGTGGATCTGTATGCTCTGTACAACCTGTCCCTATGTCTTGTATATGCAGTGTGCCATGTAGCTAAATGTAAGATACGGAACGGGCATAAAGCTTCTCGCAAGGCAGTGCTCTGTCTAATGAAGGCAAACTGAGGTTTATCCTTCTCTTTTTAATTCACCGCTTGCATTCAAAAATTGCAAGCAATTCTATCACTTAGAAAGCAGATGAACCTGTTTAGTCTCATCTCAGATTTTTCATTTTCAGATAAAAACCTGTGTAACACTCGTAACAAAGCAGATTTCTACAGTCAAATAATACATTCCAGAGCATTGCTGTGGAGAGTTAAAATTATCTGAATGTCACCATTACGTTTATATCAACATAAATCACTCCAATATACTCCTAAGCAATGCAACATTTCTCAGACATACACCCCGCAGTAACAAAGCCTATCATACACTGATTCCAGCAGAATCTATGAAAAGGCTCTCCTTGCTATTAAAGATGAAAATAGTCCTGTGAAAGACTTGCAAACATTTCCAGATTTTCTTGTTCCTATAAGTGCATGGTTTTTTGTGAATTTGGGCTGGATATGCTGGTTTCCATGGGCAGTATGTGAAAATGCTAGGTCTGCTTTTGGAGAACTGCTTTGTTATTTCAGGCAAATACCTGCACTGCCAAAGAAGTGCCTCAGTATCACATGGATGGCATGTACCCATTGTCAGGGTAAAAGGGAATGACTGTGACAAATGAGAAGCTTTTTCAACTAATTCATTTTGTGTGTAGTCATCTCAGAGCCAAGAGGCTCCAGCTGGGACTGGTGCGTGATTACACTAGAAGCTGTACCAAGTCAGACAGCCTCCTTCACTGAGCACCTTGGGGGCTTAAGCAGACAATCACACAACTAGTGAAAGAAAAGAACTACAGTTGCTCCTCTTCCACAAATGAGGAACTAAGTGACAGAGCTAAAAAAAGGGCTCAGCCCTCAGCCAGTATAAATTGGCACAAGAGGATTCAGGTCAGCACAAATACACCAAGTTACAGCAGCTGAAGGAAACACTGGGGCTGAATTTATAATGACTGAGATAAATATAATGTATCCGAGCAAGATTTAACCATCTGCAAATAGTAAAAAGGATGAAATGTACTTAAAAATACTTTACTTCACTCATCTTGTTTAATAAAATTCACAGCATAAAATGATGGTGCCAGTTATCAAACTAGACAAGCACAGAATGATAACACTGCAAGAAAAACCAGACTGCTCATTAAAATGGTGAGGTGTATAATGTGCAATAAGGGACAAGATGCACCCACCTTTTCTCAGCAGAAAATTATTTTCCTTATAATTTCCCTAGTCCCAAAGTGACCCAAAGACTTGAAGAAATAAACTGTACTTTATACTGGGGTCTGAAAAGGGGGCAAAAGAATGTTTCAAGGATTTTTAGAAGGAATTTGTACATCCCACTGGATCTTGAAAATATTTCAACAGAAACTTCTGGGTTTTAATTACGCATATCAGTGCTGCACTTTTTGCCCCTCATCACCCTTTTACATAAACACTACCTACAATTTCATTAAACTCGGAAGTGTTCTCCTTTCAAATAAAAACATTGGGATATCAATGCATTATTTCATTCTCTGACCTACAAGTATCATACATTTCCATTCTCTTTGCCTTGTCCTCAGAAAACAATGAAGTGAAGGAGGTGTGGAGGCTCCATGCCCTGGTTACTCAGAGCCTCACTTCCCTGCCAGGAAATGGGCAGGGACATTTCACTCTGTAGAACACTCCATTTCTATGTGCTTTTTCCTGAGCTGGCCGTTTCTGGGACCACACTAACTTGTCTCTCTTAGTACACAACATCCAGGAAATAACTCACTCCCGTGTTACCAGTCACAGAGAGATGATACAGTAAAGTTAAGAGAAAACAGATGCCTGATAGATGAAAGTGGAGATCAGGAGAGCTACTGTTCTGTGTTCAAAGTTGAAAGGAGAGAGACTTGATATCACTCAAAGCAGTGACTCTCAGGGAAAAAAAACAGAGCACTTTGGGGCTGAGAAATTCAGTGCAGCTATAAATCCGTAAGTAGCAGCTGTAGAGGCAGATTCAAGAAAAAAATCTAGGATAGGCACGAAAGATCCACATCTGACCCACTACAAAGAAATGCCCCAGTGCCAATAATGGCATGAGAAACATTATACTTTTTATGGTTACATGGTGTTTAGGAATATACTCAGGTATGTCACTGGAATTTCACAGTAAGTACAAATAAAGTGAAGTTGTAGATCAAGACTGTTTCTTTCTAGTCTTTTAATTCAATTTTATTTTCAGGATTATTTTGAATATTTTACATCAGTACTGATAAGGAACACTTCCACAATCCATAGATAGATGACGATGTAGACAGGACAAAAGAAGAGGGGAAAGTCTTTACTGTGTGAGAGACTGCAGGAAGGAAAATCTTTTACTAGCTACAGAAAGGTTTCTCCCAAAGTTACCCCATTTGAACTTGTCCCTTCTCCTTCAGAGACCTGGGAGGCCATGGGAGAAGCACTACAACAGAGCCAGCCCGCACAGCAGGATCCTTCAGCAAACATTGCACAATTAGCTGAGTACAAGTATGTCTTCAAAATAGTTATTCATTTCTGTAATGTTGTTTGACAGGTGCATCTAAAATCTGCTAGTGAAGAGCAATATACTCTGAGTGGAATGAAACACTCCACATAAATTTGACAAAAGTAGTCCAGAGTACATGGCTCCTCCCTGTAAAACCTGCAGGCACCAGTGATGGAGCTGGGTCTGTCAACAGTTTTGTTAAAGGTGAATTTCCATTTACCCTGACTCAGCTGAAAAACCTCTCACTGGTCACCTGCTCTTACTGCTAAGTTCACATCTTGAAAGGGCAAGTAGTGCATGAATAAAAACCCATAGCAACCTCTCACATAGAGAAATTTTGAATGTCAGATGATGCAAAAGCTATTTGCTAACCTAACATGGATATTGCTTATGGGTTTGGACTTGTCTTCTATTAAAATATTTTCAAATGCTACAAAACCCAGAAAAGATACAATGGAAAGTACCTTGACATTCACATGCTTACTTCTTCAGAAGTTTTTGTCCTAAATGGAAGGTTTTTAGAAGGATATTTTCATTCAAATTTGGCAACTTCCTCAGGAGCAAGCAGTACCTAGTACTTAACTCAGTACTTCACACTGTTGCTTGTTAGGAAACAAAAAAACTTATATACCACTCTTGAATCAAATGTACATCTGAGACAGTCTACTCTGACAGGAATGAAAAATTATTTTATATATCCTGTTTCATCTGTGAACAAAAAATCATTTCTTGCTTATCTGTTTCAACAGAAAACAACTATACCTGTGTATTCTGTTTAAAATGCAAATCAGGATTCTCCTCATTTGTATATGTGTAAATGAATTCTATGAAATTATTGAGTGTAAATCCAGTTAGAAGTCTCTTCAAATTACATTTCCAGACTTAAATAGATTTTCTAAAAAAACAAACCAAAACAAACAAACAAACAAACCAAACTCTAAAAATCAAGTCTTTGTACACTGTGTAGAGAAGACTTTATTTCTATTCAGTCTTTAACTATTCAACCAAATTATATCTTCTTCTATGCACTTGCTGTTGGATGATGTGTTTTTTAACATCTAGTGGGATGTACTCAAACATCCCACTAGATTTTAATCAAAACATTTTGATTGATAATAATTTTGTGTTACAGTTTAACAATGACATCTACAAAACATAATTAGCGTTACAAAGTAGATAAATTAAATTATTGGTTTGTGGGGGGTTTGCCTTTTCTTTTGCCCCAGAAGATATAAAGGACTGGAAGCAAACACATGGGAGATCCTAAACATTTCTTAATCTTCTAATTCCCTTCATAAAACTCTATAACAGACAGAAGACCAAACATTCTGCAGATAACAAAACAAAAGAGAGGAATTAAATATGTTGATTTTCAACTGCAGTGTCGTGTTAAAGCATGACAGTTACATGTTAAAGCAATTTACATACAAAAATCTTATGAAACAGATTTGAAAAATCCACCTGCTGATATCCCAGTATCTACATAGGCAGAGAACTATCACTAGTCATGAAGTAATATTGTTAATCATCTAACTCTCTTTGACCTTAATTTCTTTCAAGTTACCCTGGACGACAAAATACTGTTCTCTTTATTTACAAAAGTACTCCCATTTGATATTAATGGGATTATTTTGCTAGTTTGGTTAAAGATTCACTTACAAGAGCCTTTTCAAAGAATCTTTGTGACATGTAAACACTGTCTGGCTTCTGTCTATTCCACTCATCAGCTACAGAATTTCTTCAGTTTGTTGAAGAATAAATTCTTCTTCTTGTATCAAATACTATTTTCAGGTAGCTTTTAAATCACTCAGACATTGTATCTGATTGTACTGCCAGATAAAAAGGTGCAGTAAGTTTTAAGAGTTACAAGAATTTATGCCATGGGACCTTCAAAGTGTTCAGGAAGTGAGCTACAATGTGTAACTCCACACAGTACTGAAATACTGCATGGTCTTTCACAAATCTGTAGAAAACTATAACCACTCAGAAAAGACATTACAGAGATGAAACTATTCACCCACCTCGGACACACAAGGTTTAATAATCCAGCCACACCAGTCTCCCATCCATTACCAAAGTCACTAAGAACATGGCATCATAAAAATAAAAATAAATAAACAAAAAAAAGGCAGTATATAGACTAGTACATGAGTTACTGTCTGCTTGCTCAGAGCTATTTGCAATATGGGATTATAGTTCAATTTTCTTTGTATTTACTCCATTAATTGACAGCTTTTCCTTTAGATCTTTGAGAAAGAGAACTAAATATGAGAACTTTTCATTAAAATAGTAAAAAGTTTTTTTACATGTTAATAGCATTACATTACACACATATCCAGCTTCAATATATGTGGTCTTACACACAGTCTGAAACTAATGCTAAAAATCTAATGACGTCCATGTACAGCAGTGAATGCTGTGGGAGCCAGGAATATTCATATATTGGCATCTTGCCATCTTAGTTATGAGGGCTGGCATAATTTAACACATTGTGAAAATTACTTGACTTCATCACTTTCATACTGTGAAGAAAACCCAACAAACGTAGGCTTTTTACTTTCTTACTATAAGCAAGCCCATGTCCTTTAAAATGAACTAATGCTCACTGACATTTGGACTAAGTTTGACCTGTCATTTTTCAGAGAGAAATACATAATCGCTGTATTTATTATGAAATCTCTATAGTTAAAAATTCAGTGTTTGTATTTGCACTGGATAATGTTTGGACAATCATAACTGGAATATAGGCCTCTCTGCTGCCTCTTAAACAGCCTAAAATAAGTGTTATCTCTGATACACTATCCTAGACTCAATGAAACTTAAATTCCTTTCAAACCATGGCCAGGCAACAGAAGGAGAAGTGGAGATCAACCTGCCTGTTAGAATCAGACACCCTCTGAAGATCTCAGTAATGAAATACTGGCAGAGAAATGCTACTTTAGCTCCTTTACCAGCTGTGGAAATAGCTAAGCAGAATCCTTGCAGGACTGCAGCTCTGGACTCAAGCCATGCTGCCTTTATAACCCTTTTTCTGGGTTTGACTTAAGGGATGGTTATCGTATTCAACATATAGCTCATTATGTTGGGTCTGTTTATTTTCAGTGAAGAGAAATATGCACCTCTAGAGCCTGCTGCATCTTATCCTACTGTAGATGTTTGAAACCACCCTAACTATACCTCGATGTCTCTGCTGACTGTAAAGATCAGCAATTAAAATCAGGTGGAGATGTATCCACAGCAGCCATCTAAAATAAGCACTCAGGGTCCCTTTCCTTCATTCCAGGGACAGAAGATTTGAAGGGATGTGTCCCAGCAAGGTAGGAGCACAGCCTGAGCCAGAAGCCAGTCACACTAGCCAATGAGGTCCTGCTGTTGTCCTGAAATCTCTCCATGATCTGTTTTCTTGGATTGTACTAACATTTTTGTAGTCATAACTTTCATACTGACATTTCAATCACGTCTCTGTCTTCCACTGTGTTTCTCATCCCCAATCCATCCATAGAATATCCAGTGACTCGACTGGACTAGAGGAGACTTCGCACGCTTCAAGGGGGGTGGCACTGAGAGGCAGAAAGAGTTTGTTGCAGGATGGAAACCAAAAGGTAAATTTGTGCATACACCTAAGCATCCCTCACATATGACTATCTATAAGATTGATCTGTCTGTGTTACCCTCTGTACCCATCTGCCTGAGTTATGTTAAATTGAAAAAAGGCAGCTTTTCAGGGCAGAGATTGCTCAGGAATTAATTTTTCTATGCTCTATGCAGGGCTTAGACAAGTATTAAATTATAATAATACTAAGAAGGCATAACCAACATTTACAATTATGTGAATATTTTTCACAGCTTTGAAAATGGATTTCCAAACTCAATTGGTTTTTTCTTGTTGCTGAACAGACACATGCTGAACACATTTGCAGTGTGGATGCTACCATTCAGAGGGACAGAAAATGCCTATATTCAAAAATTAGAAGTGAATTAATCAGTGCTCTTACTTAACATTAGCCTCAAAAAACCCCTTCTTAATACTAAGCATTAATTTTTGGGGTTTTTTTTCCTAATTTTGCCGATTTGTTGCTAAAACTTCATAAGTTATAAAAAAATTCTATGAAACAGAAAGAATTTCTAAAGACATGTAATTCTATAGCATACTTGAGTCAAAGGCTCATGATCCTGATGGTCTTCACTTGTGTTGTGGAGGGCAACAAAGATGGTTAGGGAACTGGAGCATTTCTCTTACAACAAGAACAGGCTGAGAGAGTGGGGCTTGTTCAGCCTTGAGAAGAGATGACTGAGGGGTGACCTCACCAATGTCTACTAGTATCTGAAGGGAAGGTGTCAGAAGGAGGGAGCCAGGCTCTTCTTGGTGGTTGCAAGCAATAGGACAAGAGGCAGTGGGCAGAAACTGATGCACAGGGAGCTCCACCTGAATATAAGGAAGAATTTCTTTACTGTGCAGGTGACCATGCACTGGAACAGATAACTCTGAGAGGTTGTGGAGTCTCCCTTGCTGGAGATATTCAAGAACTGCCTGGACACAATCCTGTGCCATGTGCTCTGGGGTGGCCCTGCTTGAGCAGGGAGTTTGGACCAGATGACCCTCTGTGGTCCCATCCAAACTTGCCCATTCTGTGATTCTGTGTGATTTAATACCTTGCTCTCTCAACCTGAGATTATTGCAGTAGCTATGCTAGAACTATGCTGTAAATAAAACATGCCAACATATATTCACATTCCAACAAATAACTGCAAGTAAATAAATAACTCACACAAATATCACTTAGAAATGAAATTAAAAAGAGCCTCTTGCTTTGTGTAATAAAAATATGGAAGAGTGCTCAGGACAAGATGTTTCACAGAAGATCCTTCTCTATATTCAGCAATTCCAAAGTCAAAATACTGGAATTTCATTTTTCAAAGTCAAAAGGGTGGTTTAATAGTTATTTTGTATGAAGACAGTTCTGTTTTTCTACCCTGAACACAATATCAAATAGCTTGATCCATCCTGTATTTTCATTCACACTTTCATTACAGTTCTGTAAAGTACAATCATTTATTATACATTCTCCTGACTCTTTTTGAAACATCAAACAAAATGTAAAATTCAAAGGGAAAGAAAACAAAGCACCAGAAATTGTACAAAAAAACCCCCAGTATTTCCTTTCTAATCCTCCTAGTTCTAACCATGAACAGTGAGCACCGAACAGTGGTGGACATTAGAAAACGAAACTGAACTATAGGACTCTGTGCAGCTTTAAAGTCCTTGTACAGCAGTGATAAAATCTGAGTGCCACCAGTGTCCCGTCTATGATAGTTACTCAAGTAACAGGTAGTTTTTTAAAGAGAACTAAGTCTCAGAAATACTCTCTGCTAGCAGAGCTAGTAATATATTGGAGAGGAAGGACCCATTGGTTCTTCCCAAATTCTTTTCTGACCTTCAGTTCAACAGTCTAGCATGTCTAGGACTAAGAACAAAAGTCATGGGCCTTCAATGCTCCTCTGCCTTGCCTCAGCCTAAATGACCTAATTTTCTCATAGAGCTTTGGGCAAATTATTCATGCAAGGCTCAAACCACAGACAAACACGAAGGGAAGAGCACAGCACCACATGAAGGTTTTTGGCCATGTACACGTGACCCAGATTCCTTTATTAGCAGCTTGATTCAAAGGAGCAGACATCAGGCAGATTACAATGAATCATCTCCCCTGTTATGGTTTCAGGCAGAAGTCATTATACTACAAGGACCTGCCATCAAGTAACAAAATTTTCATGTGAAAGTGGAAAGCTGAATCTTAACAGCACATACTATTTTTCATCTATTAAAGTATCTTAGTGTGCGTATACCTAATATAAATGCTTGAAATACGGAAATATTTCTTTCTTGTTTAACTGAATTTATCTCATTCCTAAGAGAAGATTTGAATTTACAAAACAACCAGCTTCAGTTTCTTTTCCTGATGTAATTTCTGCAGAAAACACTTTCTAATTTGGAAAGTCATGCAGCTCTTACCTAGTACTCGAAGAAGAGAAATCAGCAATATTTTCACAATAAAAGGCCAGCGGCCTTTTTTGCAAAGTTAACTGAGAATGATGTTACAAAATGCCGCTACTAATACTGATTGCAAACTAAATATTTATTTACCTTTTTGTAGCCTTACCTCAACACCATTTGCTCTAGAGGAAATAGAGGGACTAGGCAGCCTCAATAGCCTGAGTGAAACATTAGGAGAATGTACCTGCATGACAATAAGAAGGTCAAACACCAAGATGAAAGAAGCCAAGAAGGCTCTTGAGACCTCATCACTTGGCAGAAATCCACGATTGAGCTTGTCCCAGCTGATCCAGTCAGTAGTGATGACAAGCACAACTACAGAGGTCAGAGTAAACAGAACAGTCCTGGAAAGAAGAAAAAAAAAATAGCTCAGAGAGAATACGATAGTAATGAAGATGCATCATTCCATTTTATCTGTCGTATTATGGTCAACTAGTATTTTATCAGTACTTTTCCATGGATGAAAACAGACTGAAGAAAACTAAGTGCACAAACAAATCTTTTCATTTAAAAAAGAAAGCAGCCAGCTGTATCCTTAGTAAAAAGAAATTTAGTAGCTAGTACTAAGCATGTTGCAAAATTAGGCTGGAGTATATCACTCTGGTTCTTCATTCCATATTTTTCACTGAAGATGAAAACAAATTAAATAAAATAGGAGAGCAGTAAAATAGGAGAGAAGTAAAATGTACCAAGGCCTGCGTGACCTAGGCCAAATTCAAATCCGCTAATTGGGAGAACATTGTTTAAGGCACCAAAGATATTAGAACCTTTGAAAATCTTTTCTAAGCTGTAGAAGCTATAAGACTCTAACTGTGAAGTCTAATTTTTATACAAAAACATGTCTGCATTAAAAAAGAATTCAATGTGCTAAATTAATTTTTTAGTAAATTCTGTGGATTTTAGAAAGATTTTGCTTTGTGTTTTCTTAGATGACATTTGGACAAGTTTTCAACAATTTTTATGACTTTTCTGAGAAGTCAGTGAAGAGTGAATTTAAAAAGTATTAAAGCTTCTATATGAAAGCTACGAGAATTCCAGAAGATACATTTGACTAATTCATACAATTCTGGAACGCAGTATTAAAGAAAATACCTTTCTCAGCTATCCCTGAAAAATACCTGTGCATCATTTCCACCAGAACTTTGGTGATATCTTACAGAGTTGGCAGCAGTGACTGATTGAATTTCTGGTTCCATGGAAGCTGGAAAATTTAGCTGGTAATATAAGGGTGAGGTTCTTCCAGTAGCCATAGCTGCCAGTAAATCTGTGCTATATTATCTGAACATGTGCACATGGCTAAATAATTGTGGCAGGGTGGACCTTTTTCTACAGTAATAATATCTCATTTTCTTTAGCTCCCAAGGGTTGTGAAATAAAGTGAAGAATATTTCCCATAACACTTCTAAACAGGACAAATACTAAGCAGAGGAGAAAAAAATCTGTACACCAGTGGTCACAGGCTACCAGTCTGTATGCATTTCTTTTTATACAGCAGCCTTGCCTGTGTCTGTGAGGAACATAGGCACTAGTACAATACATTTGGACTCCTAAACATTCGTCTGTGACATGATGGGCTGCACTTCTTCAGAATGTAATGAGACACAAAGTTACTTGATTGCTAGCACCTTTACCTTAGAACATTTGTTTTTGTTCTTAATAAATTAACTCAGTTACATGCAACACTATGGCTGACATCCTAACAATTTCGCTCGAAAGGATTATGAGCATCTGGGCAAGAAAAAACAATAAATGAGGCATATTAGATGTAACTAGACCCAAGCAATAGTCAAGCCTTCTTATCACAAACCATTTGCTTAGCTACCACCTCAACTGTCAGTACCTGAATCTGACTGACTTTTCTACAAGCTCCACTTTGGCACAAACCCAGAATAATTTACTTTGGCAAGACAATTCTCTCTCTTGCATATAGTCTCTTGAGACACACAAAGGTGTTTTTTCCTAATTATTTCACCTTCGTATCTGAAATTCTCGTGGTTAACATTCTCACTTTACTTGAAAAGTTTTCCAGAAAGGAAAGAATCCTCAGCACTTGTCTGCTGGCCAAGGCAGCCTGTCCCAGCCACTAGGCACCCTGATTTTCCTTGACCTCGTTCTGTGGAACCACCTCTCCTGGGGCAGAGGAAGTTTAGAACGGTAATTCAAATCTGAGTATTTTGCTACAGGAAGCATATATCCAGAAGTTATGCTCAAGACTATTCAGCCTCAGTCCTCTTGAATTATGCATTTGCATTTTGGAGCAAGAGTTCAAAGCATGGAAGGTCAGACTTTGGCATGTAGGCAAGCAAAGGCAGACATATTCTTATTCATGCTTCGTTGGCATGCATGCGAAGACTGATGTGTGTGCTCAAGTCCTGATTTCCTTGAGGAAATGCATATGCACTTAGAAAACTGCTTTGTTATTCATTCTGAAATGTCAAATAGGGAGGGAAGGGAGCAGAAAATGGGCTGCTAATAGAATAAGAAAATGTGAGACCAACAAAAAAGGTTAGAAATAGACTTTTGAAATGGTTGCACTAAACAGCATAATTAGCACTTGGTTGTATTTTTGACCTATGATACTGGAACACTGCAAGATAATACATGCTTTCGGAGTTATGATAAAATGAACTTGTTTGGGGTAGAGTTCAGTTCACTTCTTGTGGAAGTACAGTGTCCTGGAGATTAAGAAAAAAAAATGAGGATTTCATTTAACTTGACATAATTTTTATTGGATAAATGTGAGCTGCCCTGCAATATCTAGCCCAGTGTAGTTTGCCCTTTATTCTGCAATGCACATTAAAGAGCTACGCTGTCAAACTATTCACAGCATTGCTGGCAGGACCTCTCCTCATTACAGAAGGGGAAAGGCTACAAGGTGAAGGGCAAGAGAGGACTGACTCTTCTGTGTACCAGGCATTAAGAAATGCAATTTCTGTCTCCAGTTCACAAAAGAAATACATTTTTATATTTCACTTCTAATTCTAACTTACTGTATTGAATGATTATGTGCCCTGGGCACCTATTCAGCTGCAATAACACACATTTTACAACCTACTGCATAATTCTTAAGAGTGTAAATAAACACTGTCCAGACCAATAGCATACTGAATAGTTAAAATTATCAGGTAGGTCCAAAAAAGTCAGTACTGTACTTATCACTGCCAGTGATGATTTAAAATCCCCAGTGCTACACTGAACTGGGGGGGGACAAGAGGGGGGGAGGTTGAAAAAGAAGAATTTTTACTGCCAGAAACCTCTGAAAAAATAGGCAATTTTTTAGACTGTGTCTCTATAATAATCTTTGATTGCCAGGACTGAGTTTGGTCTTGAATTTGTCAAACCAAATCACTCATGCTGAACTGAATACATACTACTGGCCCTCATTTGTCAACAGAAGACTAATCTGGTTTGCAAAAACTTGGCAAGGTCCAAAACAGATGTATCTTCCCTTCTCCGTCTTTCCATAACACTTTCTTGCACTATAAGCGTTGATCAAAATGACCAACTTTAAATCTATCACCCAGCATATTATACATTATGAGAGCTTGTAAACCACATGGACCAGACGCCTGAGCAGGTTTTAGTCACTGATGGTGGTTCCCTAGTGGCAGACAGGGTCATAACTTAAACCTTGTAGAGAGAAAACACAATGAAATGCTGTGATCTGATGTCCTGGGTGTTTGGAGACACACTCTTCTGCTGTTTAGCACGTCCTACCTCCCATACCAGGAGCTCCCTAAGCAGAGCCCTTGAGGCCACGACTCATTCTCTTGCAGCCCCAAGGTTGTAGTACCACAAAACCATCCCCTCCAAACCTACACCAGAAGTATCTTTGACTCCATACAGACACACCTTCAGGAATCAATCTGTTATTTGCCTGTACTGAGTGAAAAATCAAATAATCCAGAATTTGTCCCTGAAAAGACAAAAGACAAGCTAAATAATATATACATATCCACAAAACATTCTTGTAGGAAACAAGAACTGTTTCCAGTCTGAGTCTCATGATTCTTCATGTCTAAATCAGCAGGGCAAAGTATATCAGAAACGGATTCTGGTGTCTGATGGTATCTCATTTCTCAAACGAACATAAAATGAAGTTTTTCATTCAAACGTTAAATGCAATTCTTTGCACAACACTACCTTCCCTTTACTTGTGACTTTTAGCTGCTCATTTTTAGAGATATTTTGAATTTTCTTGTCTTACATGACCCTCTGCCAAATCCTTTATGACGCTACAGCTTTGATGATCAGATAGTAAGAGTTCTGTTAAGACCAACTGAAGAGATGAAAGACAAACTTTAGTTGTTTTCCTCATTTTCATTTTGTCCTTTTCGAGAGGTAAAGAGCATTATCTTGCCCTTTGACTACACCTTTTCCAGAAAAATCACCTACCTATGCCTAGTCAAAGGTAGCTCTTAGATTTGTATGACACAGTATTTTGAGAACTTTTCATCATAATTTCACACATAATTGTCACTAAGCTAGATCATTTGGAAATCATTAGACATTGCTATCCAGAATTTCAAGTATTGCTTAATAAATATAATGTTTGTTTGACACATTAGACAGGCCCAAAGAAACTGGTCAGTCACGCTCCTAAGGGCTGCCCTTTGTGGGAGTGGGGTGTCTGCCATTACTCCTTCCCCACCCACACCACACTGCCAGCTCCTGGCAGGTCTCTGCACTTCCCTGGGGTTTCCTCAACTCAGAAACCACCCTCCATATGTCACAATCCCTCACTCTGCTGTGGAATGCACCTGCACTGGCACTGACTGCCTTGGGAGTTTCTCACTAATCTACCCAAATAGTTGCAAATACCCTGTGAAAACAGAAACAGAAAGGGAACAACAAATTTTACTGCTCTTTATATTTAAAAATGCTTTCCAGTCCTCAGGAAGGAAAGATCATCCATTGAGTCAAATACTCTACATAATTTTTTAATTTCAGAATCAGCACTGGCCAAATGTACAATTGCACAAGGTACAATAACTATAAAGAGCAATGCTCCTGCAGATGTTCACATACAAATGCCAACAGTTTTTATTTTACTTGTTTTAATTAAGAAGGGCTCTGTTATTTAATCTGTTAAAAATAGCAACTCTAAACTCTTTTAAAATAAAATATTTAGTCTGCCTGTTGCTTGGTGTCAGAACCACTCCTGCAATTAAGCAAATATAAGGGACAGATGCTCTGCTGGGGAAAAGCATCTCTGTTCCCTGGAGCAGCATAACTTCAATCCTCCAGCTGGCCACTGCCCTTCTGCTCATCTGCCCCCACAGGACAGTCCTCTGAAAGATGAGAGAGCAGGGTCTCAAGATTTCTGCCTTTACCAGCAGCTACTGCAGCACCACAGAGTGACACAGTTGGTGCTGAGGATCCCATATTCACAGCGCTTGTGTAGCGTGGGCTGACCTGAGCACCCATCCATAACTGTAGCACACCAGGTGAGATCCCAGAAAGCAGTGTCCTCTTCAGATGTATCCAAAAGAAATGCCACTCGTGCACACCAGCACAATCCATACTATTAACCAAAGGGCAGGTGGAGAGATAACTGGAATATCCTCTTCAGAAATATGCTACTGAAGTGAATTGGTAAGACATACAGACCCTAGAAATATTTGGAGAGCTCATTACATTGGATCTCTTTTGCTAAAATAAGGTGCTTGATCCTGATGGAGACAAGTACATGGCAGACATATGGAACAATACTACTGTCAGATTTCAGAGCACCACACTCCCCATGGCATGCCCTGCAGGCATGAATAAGTGGGAGAAATTACATTAATGCAGATTACCACCAATAAGACTTAATTATCTGAAGTTAAATATTAATTAGAAGAAAATGGTTTATAATTCAATCTTTGAATTACATTATCTTTTTAAAGTCCTTGTCACTACAATAGTGTATGTCTGACTTCTGTCCTGTTGAAAGTAATGAGTAAATAATTCAGCATTGGCCACTAACTACCAATTCTGAAACACCTGTTCTGAAACACTCCCTGTGTCCTGTATGGCTCATAACTACTTATCAGTATCAGATACTGCACATTTTGAGAACCATACATTCCCAGTTAAGACTTCTAAACGATGCTTGTTGTCATTCTGACTGGTGAGCTGAAGAAATAAGGACGCTGCAGAATATAAAGGATGCTCTGAGTTTGGCAAAACTGGAATTGTTTATTCTGCTTTTTTTCTACTTACTAATCTTATGGGTTTTCCAAATCAGAAAGATGTAGGAACAGCAAAGCTGGGGCCTTGCTGGGATGACATTGGCATGCCTTTTCCAACCCCAGCGTTCCTAGAACTCTGGGCTCTTTGACTCTCTCAACCCTAACCCCAACGACCTTTCCCGCATCTACCTTTCGGCCGTAACAGTTGCGATTTTATTAGTGTGTATCAACATGATTCCAGAGCTATTCGGGATTTTTGCACAAATATTTGTATAAAGCCTGAAATTACATTTATGTTAATATATAAAGGAAATATTTTGCTAAGTTTCATATAATAAAATTAATAAGATTAGGTAATGTAATCACATAGTGAAATATTAGAATTCTAGAGAGCATAATTTTTTTATTACAGGTAGCAGCATCTTAGAGTTTCCTTTTGCCACACCATTAATTTACTAAAATGAAAGTGTTATCTATTTCAAACAGCAGCTCATTTAAATTAAACTCATCACCAAGAGCTTTAAGTTTCAAATGCCGTTTCCTATCTGTGACACAGAAAAGCAAAAACAGTTTATGAAAGTTCACGATCTTGTAGAAAACATTTTCATTCACCACATGTCATATGCAAGTTAGTATAAGACTCACATGAATCATATCCAAGGCACTCTACTTCATGTTCAACTTCCAAAGTTAGAAGCTAATTGCTTATCTCCAGTAGAAAGCATTTGGAAAAAAAAAACCAAAACAAAGCAAAAAACCAAACACAATCCTATATAAGGTAAAGAGAAGCTGTTTTTCTATTTTACTTTCAGATGGATACATCACTTATTTTATCAATGGAATGGGGAGTTGAAGACAGCTGCTCAAAAAACAACAGAAACAAGATTTTGAAACATATTTTCAGAGCATCAAATGTGCCTTAGGATAGACCTGCCTGGCAATTTTTCAGCGAAAATGGTTTGTATTTAGACAAGAGCAGTTCATCAATATGTAAAATTTTCCCATGAAAGGGTTGATTTCACGTGAGGGAAGCTGTGTCAGAACTGGGCACAGTTCCTGCACCTCACTGAGGTTGAGGAGCCAGGAGTTAGGGCAGCATCCCAGTTACAAGATGATACAAACAGTGCAGGGGCCATTACCTGTTCCAAGTAAGTCAGACCACCTATTTGAATATTAGTGTTAATGAGTCCAGCTGGATGCACTAACAAGTAGGTTTTCGCATGCTACTGTTTGTTCAGACTCTCTCTAGCTAGAGCTGGTCTGCTTGGTATGCATGAGTCAACATTAGTCATGACATGAGTCAGCCGTTCTCTGGACAGAGATTTCCTACACCCACGTGTCTCAGTGCGTAGGTACTCCCAGTCCCTGGTAAGAGTGAGGTAAAGGCTGCGCATCAGAGTGACAAGACATGGGATCACATGCCAAAACATACAAAACAGGGTCTTTGGCTTTCATGTTTCCAGCATCCTCAGCAACTGCTAGAAACTGGTTATGAGAAGAAAACATTCTTGGCCTCTACATCTCCGTTATCATGAAATACTCAGTAAAGTCTTAAATTCATTGTGATGCAGAACAGGAAAAAAACTTTTGAAATGGAAAAGACAGATGTCTTAACATTTAGAAGGAAAATCCTATTTCAAATGCATTTAGATGGTAATTGAAATGCTATTCTAAGAGACTAAAATTAAGCTTTTCAGACCTAGAGCAAGAGCTAGAAGTATATCTGAACACCTCCTTGATTTTCCTGAGTTGAAACATATTATTAAATTCTAGTTTTAGAAACAAGCAAGACTGTAAGTGTGGATTTAACACCGCATTTTCAATCTCGTCTATGATCTGCATTATTTGGATTTCTAGATTACTGATTTAAGACAAACTGATTACCAGAAGACACAATATAAAACAACAGAGTAAGAGAAGCAGTAAAAACTAATTAATTAATAAATCAATTCTTTCATTAATAAATAACTCAATTACTCTTCAATTGCTGAATTTACTAGCACTGTTTGTGTTCACAGTTTATTCAATCATTAATGGAACTTTAAACCTGATCAATGTTTTACTATATAAACAACACTCTGAATGTTTCCTTCAGGATATTCTAGACCCATATTTCTTTTCTCCATTTAAATTATTCAAATTTTTTCCTAAATTACAGTAAGGTCTGCTATTTTTTATCTAGAGCCAAGTGAAAAACTGATCATTAATTTTTTAAAAAGAGATTATTTTTACACATGAGTTAGTTTAGTGCAATTAAAACATTTCATAAGGAATTCAGAATCAGCCAGAAACTTAACCATAGAGGTTTTTATTTTCATAAGTCTACATGCAAGCTAACATGTCTAATCTTTCATTACAGTCAACAGAGATGTAGTATGAGGTTTTGTTGTCTAAACCAAATTTAGTTTAATATGATTTGGGCCGCTGTGGAGTACCTTGGTTGGTCTTCAAACCTTGCAACAGAAGGTCTCCTCTGAGCCCTGTGTCATGTCCACCATGCCTGTGCACGATTTCAACATGCCAAAGCATTTCAAACTGTAGTCAGTGCCTGTGTTCAGGCACCTGAATCCCACCTTTATTCAAATGATGGAGTCTGGAAAATTGTGCAAGTGACTATAAGTAAGTTTCTGCTTGTGGCAAGATGAATGACTATCATCTGCATTGGCCAGAGCCCCACTGGCTGTGGTAGGAGCTGGCACGTTGATAGCCATAATCAAGACAAAACCACCAGGCACCTGAACCCAGAGCTGAATCTCGAAACTGACGTCAGTTCTTGATTTTTTATTTTCCTTAAAAAAACAGTGAAAAGCCTGTTTGAATTGAAAAACAAATGCATTTCATGTAGGAATTAGCAACACTCATACTTGAATAAAATAATGGAAAATTTCTATTTAGAAACTGTCAAATGAAATCAGTCTCTGAAAAGTTGGGGTGTACTTGCTTTTTAAAACACGTTTTAGAAAACTGAAATGATTTCACATCACTGCAAGTGGAACCCATCAGTGATGAGGACAATGGTTCATCCAGCATGGAGGTGTCACTGAGGTTAAGTCAGCCTATGCCCTGCATCAGTACCACTTTGATGATCTTAAAGGTCTTTTCCAACATGAATACTTCTATGGTTCTATGAGTTACAAAGCATAGAGGATAAAAATGGGACTTATTTTATCTAAGAAGAACATATGGAACTTGTTGTCCTTGCCCAGACACTGTCATGTTGCTATGCTTCAAAAACATTTATGATGAGGGGGTGGGAGAGCTGTACAGTATGCACTTACTTTGTCAGGGCTTCTCAGACAACATATTATATCCACAACCAAAATTAAAAAATACAGTTCAGTTTTAGAATAAACTAAACATAACAGTTTAATAGCTTTCTATGTTCTTGATTAGATTAGCTGTATAATTTATCTATATAGTACTTTTATGGAACAAGAAGTTTCTCATTATTTTAGGTTTCATACACCATTGTGTCTATGGGATATATTTTCTCATTCATCAAGACGTTGCGCTTTTCATAATAATATCTGTGCAAACCCTATCAAAGTAAAACATAATTGCAGTTGTTTTGAAGTGCTCTTCGTTTTTTTTCCCAAAGCATTTTAAATAAATAAAAGGTTTTTCATCTAATATCTTGATTATATTTTTATTAACTGTACATCCAAAACAACTCCAACATAAAAAAAAAAAAATCTTTAATCTAGCTTCCTGAACAACACTTTTTTATGTCAAAAATTTTTCAAGTAATATCAACTTTACCTTAGTGAGAAAAGAACATTAGTAGACAGCAAGCTGAGTGCATGCCCAGCATGTCTGCTGGCAGCAAAGAAGTCCCAACAGTGTCCAGGGCTGCAATAACAGAGGCACAACTGGTAGATCAAGGGACAGAACTTTGCTCTACGCTTGTTAGACCATATCCAGAATATCACATCCAGTTTTTGGCCAACCATACATAAAAAGCACCAGTAAAGTAAAGTGGAGTATTTTAAAGCTTTACTGGTTGGGGGCTGAAGCACTTGTCCTGTGAAGAGAGCCTGGGGGATGGGAGAACCTAACAGCTGCCCCCCACCAATTGCTTCTGGGGAGGTGAGCAAGAAGATGGAACCAACCTCTTCGAAAAAAAGTGAATGACAGGGTGGGAAGAGAATTGATACCAACTCAAAAGTTGTCTAGAAAATAGAGGTTAATATGCCTTATTTTTCACAAGTTGAGCCAGTTCTGGTATAAGCCTGACACATGTCTCCTTAAAAAACAAAGGAACATCCTGTGCAAATTACAGTGATTTTGACCTCCTGGAAAGTTAACCTTTCTAATAAGAGAACAAAACTAAAAATAAGATCCAGCAAAAAGAAGTTAAAAACAAGACTCACCAAAATACATCCTGACAGCCAGTGCTGTTCCAATAATTATATGCTCAGCTCTGTGACAATATGAATATTGACACTTTTTCAGTGTCAATATTCATACTGAATTTTAGAAACTTTAGAAATTTCCAAGAAGAAGGTGCACAAGAGAACTTGGGAATTGTTATGGAAAAAACCACTAAGATGCCCAGATACATATTTGGTTAAATGTTGAGTTTACCAGGAAATAGTTACCCACCTCAAACAGAAACTTTTCAGTATTTTAGAAAAAGCCCTGTGTTCTATCCTGAGACTAATCTGCACTCTTTTCCAAATTGATCCAGCAAAGAGAAACCAGATAAATTATGGAAGAAATAGCAATATTCAGGGAACTCAGCAAAGATGCCGTAAAACCCAGGCTGAGGCTTGTCCTGCACCTCCCTACCAAAGAGAAGTGCAGGGGCTCAGATCAGCAATCATCCATGTGGATCCTCATGCTACTGGTTATTATGAGGAGACTGGGGTCTCACTAGTTCTGATCAGAAATTCCTTCCCATGGATGAGAAACATTTATCAATGAAAGTTTAATCAATAATGATGCTTATTTGAATTTTTTGGTTTTCTTACAAAACAGCAATCAAAAATTTTATTGCAGGATTCCCAACAAAGTGTGTAAGCAAAGATCCCTTTCCTCCAGAAATAATTTGTCATCCTTTACCTTCCAGCCTTGGTCTCTTTGACTTCTAACATTCTAACAAGTAAGACAATTTTAAGATGCTCAGGATTTACCATCTCAGTCACATATAATTTTATGTTGAAAAAAACCCATTTGTTTTTAGCTGACATTCCCTCCTAGCAGTTTCAGTTTTAAACCTGTTTCTTCCTTCCTACCTGTCCACTCGACCTGACATAGTTCTGAATGGATTTCCATGTAGTTTGTAACTTGTAATAGAGCTTCTTTGGCCCTAAGATCAGACAGATTTTGTTGATCTGAGACTAATGCAAAGGACTAAGGATGCCATAGCAGTATTTAAGGCAGGGGAGTACTACTGGACTGCTGAATGACACTGCAGAGTTCAGGCAGTAGGGATTGACAGGGAGTGCTAAAAGCCATCAGTTTTCTTTTTTTTTTCTGGGGTATAATCAAAGGCATTTATTTCTTCTCCCATATTTTTCTCTCGTGGATCTCCTTAAGGGTTATAACCATCTTGTAGAAGACTTAAAGAGTAAGTGATCAACATCACCCCTCCTATGCCTATCCAGCAAGATAATTTTTTCACCAGATGCAGGCTACAAGCTCGGAACAGGCCCTTTATCTTGCCCAAGGAATAGATGAGCTGTCTGGACAAGGGGACACATCTAGGTGAGGTTAGGTATCCACCCAGTTTATTTCCAGAGACCCAAATACTACATCAGATTTTGCTTTGCCTGCATGATTATACTGTGCTCAAAGTAGTTTAGGTACTGCTAAAGAGACCCCTAGTTTAACAGAGATTGTGCTGACCAAATTTTATTAAACATATGTTCCATGTTTAATATTCTCTTAAACACTTTTATCCCCCCACTGACTGAGTCCCCTCGAGTTTTGCAGCTATATGATCCTTTTCTTCCTGCAAAGTACTTCAACACGTGTGTTTGACAAGCATAAAAGCCTACAGGCTGCCACCCCACCACTCATATGATTGCTCAATCAATCTCCAGCAAGCACCTATAGTGAGAAGCTAGAGGAATACTTTTGGAAGGGCTGTATTTCGAGTGTGTCACTTTCCCCTCAAAACGGGAACCTTTGTATTGTTGATGAGACTTTGAAGCAAATCAAAATTTGGAATAGATGGATGCACTTGGCTTCTTTGATCAGCCACAGGAGAGACTAGAATCAGCCAAATTTTTAGACTTTTGTATTGCAAATAACTACATCCATTTCACGAAGGTTCTAAGAGGGAAGACATCTTTGGGGACTAGATACAGTGTCACAGAAAACTTGATTTAGTCATTTAGATTAACTTTGTTAGTATTATCTTCAGTTTTCTCCTAGGTCAATCAGTCATTGTACAGAGTTGATATTAAATTAATTTGACCAGCTCTTCACTGAGATTTTTAGCTTTATGTTCTTCCTGAGAGCTCTGAAAATAACTGTCATCTCTAGCTAAGAGGCCGTGAAAGATGAATGTGACTTACAATCATCCCTGGGCCTTTCCAGCCATTACTGGCAATCTATCACAGACATCTCTGAGTTGATAACCTCATCAATGTCTCCTAAAAAGAAAAAGAAGAAATCTATTTCATGTGAGGCAGTGGCCACCTTCACGAAGTTAAAGCAGGTTTTCACTACACAGTGGGAGTATTCTGATATTTTATTTGGGGAGGAATAGACTTTACACTTAGAACTCCCCAAATATTGTTTAATATTATACTAGATCAGCTGGGTATTTTTAGTTTGAAAAGTGTTCATAAATGCTATAACCAACAGTTGCTAATACAGGCATTTCATTGTGCATTTAAAGGTTGCTTCAAATATGGATTATACAGGAATGGGGTGACCACCAGTTGTCTTATGAACAGTAATTGCAGAATGCCACAACATCTTCTCTGAAGCCACCTGCCTGCTAAGCAAGATGCCCATAACTGCATGCAGAATATTCTATGGCCCACAAGTTCTTGAGAATATGCTGCTAGAATAAATTTTAACAATGCTTCCAGACACTAATGTTGTTACCAATTTCTCTGTCAATCAACTGATACTTTCCCTGAATTTGTATAAATCTAAATGCTGGGAAAACACATATTTAATTCTATTTAGATTTCTGGAATTAAATTTGCATCAAATTTGTTTACAGAATGGGATCTGTAGCTCTGTAATGAATGACACTAGCAAACCTCTGTTACTTTACTTCAATGGGAATGACTGGACATATGGAGGTTTTTGGTTACAAGGCATAATTCAAAGAGCATATAGATCTCTTCTTTCTTAAGAAAAAATCAAACCAAAAAAGAGGTTTTCATAATTCAGTCTGAAGAATAAAGACTATTTTCTATCTGCACTGACCATGTGGAAAAGTATCCTCAAGTCTCTTTCAGAAAGATGATAACGGAACAGCTCACAAAGTCAGAAAGTTTGGAACAAATTAGTACCTTAAGACCTGTGAATGCTGATTAAAATCTCAGCTCCTGCTTAACATACTATGCTGGCAGTATACGCCTGCTGTGTTGACACCTTGGACCTTGCCATCAATTTCATTCCTAATAGCTCTGACTTAGGTGCTCTTTAAAAAGGAATTGTTTAAAAACACTTCCAAGAGTTTTATACTCACATTATTACATTTTGCAGTGATCTTTAAAGCCCATTCTTTTTGCAACCAAAGGCCTGCTAGTGATCATTTATTTTTCTTTCATTTATACTGAAAAACTTAATATTAGGTAACAAATTGAACTGCTTCTTTAATTTTGAGTTGTTTTATAATGTAGTCACACCTGCTGCCAATAGAGTCTTACTAATGCTCTTTCAGTTTGTTCATGTTGCAAAGAGAATGACAAAAACTGAGCCCTAATTGCCAGTGTCTTAAAGAGCACAGCTGTGTCACAAGGCCAAAGGGTTCCTGAAACAATCCAAAGCCCAGACCTTAGATGGCATTTGCAAATGGGATAATACTATCTTTTTTCCTCTTTTTGCTTATGCCGGGAGAGACACGAAAGTTGCATCCTTCCTCTCTCCGTTCAAGAAGCTCTGGTTTTGTCCTTGTACTGGGAATTACCTCAATCACAGCAAGTCACATCACTGCAGCTATTCATATACCATGGATGATCTTAAAAACTAAAATGGTAAAACTGAGGATGTAAAATGAACAATACCATTACATAGTAGAGATTCCTCTCTCCTAAAATTTTTTTAACCTGTTTCTATTTCCAAACTGGTCAGAAAACACAAAAAAAATTAGCATAATAAGATGGCTTGACAAGATGGATAGATAGTTAAAATTTTCACAAGGTCCATAGGAAGACCTTATGATAAAACTTTAGTTTGTGCCTGAAGCTAGGATCCTAAATCCTTAGCCAGGGAATTATATTTAAATGGTCTGATTATCTGGAGTACTGCAAGCCACAAAAATCTGACGGAGGTCAAATTCAAGATAAATTTTTATATATTTGGATCCTTAAAATAATATTATAGGATAGTAAGTTCAGATACTATTAATATAATAATATATTCATGAATATGAATATAATAATTAATATTTTGGTTATGACTCATTCTCCTGGAAGGGTAAAACATTTTTCCTATGCCTCACTTTTTGACTACATACACCTAGATATTAGTGTCAGCTTTCCTTATTAATCTGTTCTTCCACTGAGAGGCAAAACCTTCTGTCACAAGACACATTAAAGTTTAGAATGCTGCATTACACAAGGTAAGTATGTAACTTCTGACACTGATAAAGCCAGATTATTTGCCCACATATCACAATCGATAACCCCATCAGGTTTCTGATAAAAGAATCATAAAGATATATATGTTAAGAATATTATTATTAATCAAAATTAGAAAATAGGTCTTTAAAAAAAACCCAAACCAATAGCAAAACTCATTAAATGAATGTTAAAAGGAGCCTGATTAGGTGGGAACAAAACAAAACATGCACCAAGCATCAGAATTTTGCTTATTGAATAATGAGAAGATATGAACTAGCACTGTGAAGAAAGAAATATAGAAGTCGTAAGAGGGAAGTACTATCAAAGGTGAGAAAAGAGCTTAAGACTAAACAAATCAAACAGGAAAGCTATCATTGTATGCTTCAGTAGCCTATTTTTATGGATGCCATGGAGCTTATTAATCACTTCAAGGAAAACATCCCCTACACCTAACTGGAAAAAAAAATCTGTCAGTATCTAAAAGAGGATTAAAATTTCATTGACAACTACTGGGCTTTTATAATTGATTTTCAAAATATGAAGGTCAGGTGCTTATTTAAACACACTTATGAGAGAGAATGTACCTTTTCACTAAGAAAAGTCAATCATCTTGATGGTTAAAGTCAATATCAAAAGCTATCGACAACAACTGTTCAAAAGCACAAAGATATTCTTAATTTTGCAACTTCACCAAGATTGTTTATTCTATGCCTGAGTTGAAGGTGCTAAATTAATTCTGCTTCTTTATAAAATTAAATGACATGACATACTGCTGACATCTCTGGTAAGTGGGGTCATATTAACAGCATACTTCTTTCATTAAATTTATTGGTATTATTAGCAGTTATACATATATACTACAGATAGAAAAAGATCTTCCAGTAGACCCAAAGAAAGGAAGCTCTGAGGCCTCAAAACCCCATTACATTTAATAAAATAACACTAGCGTCACTAGAAAGTAAATTTTCCTTCAATAACAGACTTGAAATTATATAAAGAAACAAAAGCACATATCTGGCTGTAGTTCAGTCTTTACTTCACACAAATGCTTTTGCTTCACTGTGCCATTATCCACCAGCAGAGAATGCCATTACTGGAACACAAGCTCTCATTCCCTAATGTTATTGCTTAAAGAACATATTAAGATGCTGGTGTTTTTATTCAGGAGATATCTGTACATCTTCCACAAGTAATTACATTACCAGTAATCCTTTTAAAAGGCTCTCTTTGCTCAGTTGCTTTGCCAATAGCTCTAAGCTTGGTTACATGACAATCGCACTTACTCATAGCGCATGAATTGGTAACAGATGAACCAGCAAACACACTGGTGCTCTCTGATCAGTCACAAATCATAGGACCTAGACCCATCAAAGGAAACAAACATGCTTTACAAAGCCCCAGATACTTTGGTTTTATTTATGGCTGTAAACAGCAGAGAAAGCTGAAAATAGCACGTGTCCTTTTACACATTTGGCAAAGAACAACAATTACCAGGAAATACAGACACTAACTTTTTAAGGACTGCTGGAATTCACAATGATATAAGTAGCCTCTAACTGCAGGACAAGCATCTGTTTCATGAGGGATAAAAGCAGCGATATGAAGATACGGAATCCAGGGCATATTATGAAATACTCTAATAACACCAACAGATTCAGACTAAGAAGTTTTGCTAAATATTCAACCACTGCCTGAATTAAACCTGAAGACTATTTTCCCTACTGTGAATTATGTCAAATTCATTAATGAATAAAAACTGTTAACCTGAATACTAACCCTGCACTTTTCTACTGCAAAGTCTACTCCTTGCTCTTGAGACAGTGATTAAAAACAGCAACTGTCACTGTATCTGTCAGTCAGTGGATACAGAGATGATGCACAAGGCAGTGTGCAGAAGTGTTTTTGAATCATCAAGCAGCAGTACACAGAAAGGCAGAGAATAAATTAAACCAAAAAATAAGCCTCAGGCTGATGTGTTTGAACTTCGCTGCAAACATTCTTCATACATATTTAATTGCTCCATTGAGACTGTGACTGTTCTGGAGATGTTCCAGGCATTATTTCCATTCCATTAGTACACTTGCAGTATGTGTACTCCTTAACCCAAAATGATTGATTCCATAAATGTCTTTCCACTTACTGACCTGAACACTAATTGAGGTTGTGTATAGATTAAAAGAGAGTGTACACTTTTTGAAACCAGCCAACATATATTGTAGTCACTGAAAGATCTTGTGGCACAAGGAGAAAATGGTACTCCTAACTGAAGACATCAGTATGTGGTTTCACAGGAATGTTTCAGGTAGGAAGAGCTGGAAATCATGCAATAAGTTGAAAAACTTTGCTAAACAACACTTTAAACAGAAGCTTAATTCTAAGTCCCACCTTTTTGAAACATAAAATAATCATTCTTTGAAATATAATTATCACATACCAGATGCTTTTGTCTGTGCTTGCACCATGTAAATTAATTTGCTTTGGGAGAAAGAGTACATTTTTTACATTCTGTAAGAACAAAACTTTAGGAGGTCAGATGATTTTATCAGTTCAGATGCACACAAGAGGAAAAGTTGAACATTTTAAAAAGGTCTTAATTAAAACTAAGATAATGTTGTAAACTCCAAGTTATCCTACTATGAACTAAACTTTTCCTGTTCAAATTATTAAGGGCAAGTATAATTACAGTACATCAGCTAAAATTTCAGTTTAGCCACCCTGAGGAAACCGTCCTTAAGGTCTCCTCAAGCACTGCCTTGATTCTGGATTAACCTTGAGGTGCTGGAGCATATTCAAAGAAGGGCAACAAAGCCTATGAAGGGTCTGGAGCACAAGTCCATATCACAAGTATATGGAATGGCTGAGGCAGCTGGGGTTGCTTAGCCTGGAGAGAAGGAGGCTCAGGGGAGACCTTGTTGATCTCCACAACTGCCGGACAGGAGGTTGTGGGCAGGTGGGAGTCAGTCTCTTGTGATGAGCAACAACTGACAGAAGAGGAAACAACCTCAAGTTGTGCCAGGGGAGGTTTAGATTGGCTGTTAGGATAAATTTCCTCACTAAAAGGGTTGTCAAGCATCAGAACTGTCTGCCCAGGAAAGTGCTTGGAAGCATTTAAAAGACATGTAGATGTGGCACTTAGGAGCAAGGTTTAGTGGTGAACATGGTAGTGCTGGGTTTACAGTTGGATTTAAAGGTCTTTTCCAATCTAAATAATTCTATGATCAACCTGAAAGCTACAGACAGTCTTAAATCCTTAATATCTAAGACATTAAAATCAGTTGTACAACAATTTGAAAGAAAAAATGCCTTTTGACAGAGGTTTGCTCATGCGGCTTGGTCAAGCTTGCATCAGACATTGAAAGAATCCTTGGGAAACACATTCATATCATATTTTATTTATAATGTTTACAGACATGGGTATGTTATACTTCAGGTGACAGAATGCTGGAGAGAAGGTTAGACAAGAAATCTGAACCTGTCTCTTAGAGAAGTTTCATCCTGAGAATTAACGCATTAAAAATGGCATTGCCAGTGTTGTCTTCCACCAGACTCTCCAGATCAAATTTATTCAATTTAAAACTGGTTGTTTCCCACTTAAATTACAGCTCTTTAAACTCAGTATATCATTTCAAAGTCAAATAAGATTTTTCCAGCTTGTTTTCTGTCATTGAAGACATGCCTCCCTCTATTTCCTTCCCAAGACCTATGCTTCCTGTGCTATGCCAATTGGCCTTGAATATTTCAATAGATGAGGTCAGGTCAAAGCATGCAAATAACTGGAAGCTGAGCATGTGTTGAGGTTGATTTTTTCACTGGCACACCACTTCTGTAAGTAGCAAATATATGTTTATAGATGAGGGATTTAACATATTTCTGTGCCATGTTTCTTTTTAAAAATTAGAATTCCAGACAGCAACCTCCCTGGGGCAGAGAGTTCACTTTTCCTGGGCTGTGCAATGCTGGCACAGTGGAGGTCCCATGTAAGAGCATTTATAATAGCAGTTTGTTTTCAAACCATGGTCATGGGTGTTTAAAAACATAGAAAATTAATTTTCTAAAAGTTATAAATTTATTATTTCTCTTTATAGTAGAGATCATAGAATCAGAATAATTTGGGTTGAAAAGGAATTTAAAGATCATCTTTTTCCCATTCCTCTGCCAACACCTTTCACTACACCAGGTTTTTCAGAGCGCTGTCCAACCTGGCCTTGAACACTTCTGGGGATGGGACATCCACAACTGCTCCGGACAATCTTTTCCAGCACCCCACCACTCTCACAGCAAAGAATTTCTTCCATACATCTGGTCTAAACCTACCCTCTTTCAGTTTAAAGCCATTCCCCCTTATTCTATCATGACATGTCTTTGTAAAAAGTCCCTCTCCATCTTTCTTGTCAGCCCCTTTAGTCATTGCAAGGCTGCTACAAGGTCTCCCTGGAACTCTCATCTTCAGGCTGAACAACTCCAGCTCTTTCAGCCTGTCTTCATAGAAGAGGTGCTTTGAATAAAAATTCAAACCAACCCATCTAAATGAAAAGTACCATGTATGAAAAAGGAGCTTGCACTGGAGCTACCAAGGGCCTACAATCTCCATGAGGTTTGTTCAGAACTGGGACAAAGCTGTATCTAGTATTTTTATAATAAGAAATATCTTTCTTTTTAAAAATATTTTAAGGATAGTGTTGAATAAATTAAAACTGCCATAGCAAGTCACAAAACTGAAATGAAAACCTCCTTCATTTTAATGTAATAATTTGATAATTTCTTGGCCCTTGCCCTTTACCTTCTCACTTGTAAGACAGTTTCTAATAAATGAAATTGAATTCAAATTTTTCTATAGCAGAACTGGCAGAATCTGGTAGGATGTGTAAAAAAGAAATGGGGAAGCAGTAAACAAGTACGTTAACAGCAAAAAGCAGTAAACAAAGCTTTGAAAAATATTAAACTTTCTCAAGGCTAAATAAGTTGTTTTCCAGCTGTTTTCGCTGGCTTTGCTTTACCCCTCAGCCATCACAGACAAGGGCTGCTGCCCTTTCCAATGAAATACATCAAGATTTACTCTTTGTCTGCATGAGAAACAGCACTGTGCTCACCAATGCACCAACACAATCAGTAATACAAAGCAAACAGCAGTAAACTGGAGTCAAGGTGGTTTTGATTGAAGGAATAGATCAATCATTTCAGTACATAAAGAATCTGAAAAGATGGAAAATGTCAAGTACTGTATTAAAAGTATTGTTATTTACACACTGCTTACTGAGCTCTCTGATTAGTCAGTATCACAAAATCACTGTGTTCATCAGGATAATTTCCTGCTAGACAAAACATGCTCAAATATGCATGGCCTGAAATTTAACTGGCACCTGGTTTTGTAAGGGCTTAACTGCTAACATGATTTTTTTGTGTTAAAAGAAGAAAAATCTAGCAAAGACTTTAAAGTATCAAAACATACATTAGGAAAACAAGACCCCTGCAGGGCGCCTTTTGTTAACAACCTTTTGTTGTGATTTCATTGAAAATTTAATTTACCCTTTGTTTTAGGCCTTGATTTTTCTGCAGTCACAATTACAGACAGACAACATGCTATTATCAGAAACAAAAATACAGCCACAATATTCTCATTACGGTACCCAGCCTCAAAAAGATATTATGAAGTTGAATGCCTTGATGAAGGTAGCTGTCAGCAGATGCATTTAATTTTACAGCCATATTGATTTTTTTCAAAGTAGAAAAGCAAGTAAGAAACAAAAGGCTCCTTATCTCTAAATTGAGGTTTTATGCATGGACTAAATAAGCTTATTCATATTTATAATTGTTTTAAGCATATCCTAAAAAATAGCTTTAATAAAGTTTTCTTTTTTTATTGAAGAGGGTTCATTCTGATAGTGGTCATGGGGGTATAAGAATCTGAGTGGGGACAGAATGGGATAGAAGGTGAAGTCTGGGAGCACTCAAGTAATAACTTCTTGCTCCAAATTTAAGTCCAGTCTTTGCAAAAGAGAGAGTACTATAATTCTTCTCTTGAGCCTAAATAACTGAATTTTGGTATACCAAGCTATTTTTTCTCCCTATTAAAGCATCACAAGTTAGAATTCTAGTCCTGCCACATTCTAGTCATGTGCAGCACTTTGAATCTGAAGATGTGATTTCACTGGAACCATTATTACTCTGTGGCTGTTTGTTTGCCTGTTTGCACCAGAAAACAGGTGGATATGGTGGAGTTGCTCCAAACAGGGAAGAGAAGGCTACAGGGAGACTTACTGCAGCCTTCCAGAACCTAAAGGGGGCTACAAGAGAGGTGGAGAGGGACTTTTCACAAGGGCATGTAGTGATAGGACAAGGAGGAATGGCTTTAAACTGAAAGAGGGTAGGTTTAGATTACACACAGAGCAGAAATTCTTTCCTGTAAGGATGGTGAGGCACTGGAACAGGTTGTCCAGAGCAGTTGTGGATGCCCCATCACTGGAAATGTTCAAGACCCATTTGAATGGGGCTTTGAGCAACCTGGTTTAGTGAAAGGTGTTGGGAGAGGGGTTGGAAAGAGATGGTCTTTAAATTCCCTTCCAACCTATGCCATTCTACAATTCTATGGGAAAGATGAGTCAGAAGTTAAGCTAAGTGCATCAGCAAATTCTAAGGCACAAATTTAAACATGCCATTAGGGAGAAATGCAATTTAAAAAAAGTACTTCAGCATTCCAGGAAGGAAAATAATTTCATTACTCTAATCATCACATTTATTTTAGAAAACTCAATTGATTTTTGGAATCCAGCCATGACAAACTCTATGAACTCTGGCTGTGAGCATGGGCAGCTCCATGACCTCCATTGAACCTTGTGGGCTTTCAGAGTTCACATCTTGCACAAAACCACTGCCTGACACTGCCTCTTCTCTATGCACCATGTATTTGGTGTGATGGGCTCTTTACAGCTTTCCCAAAGAAATGAGTTTGAGTAGAACTGATCGTGCTTTGGGCTATGATTTTGTGAGGACTCTGCACGCTGAAGCAAGGATGCAAGACTGAATCCCTACATTGATAATCTGGAATGTTTCCTCCTGTTGTATGAACAATAGTCCACAATTTGCATGCTGATGTAATTGCAATACTTGGAACTTCTATCTTGGGGTGGCTGTCTCAATTACCTGACTATATGTTTATATTTTTACGTTATATATTTATTTATCTTTTAGCACTTTTTTCTTCCTATATTATCAAATAATGTATATTATGTGACAGTTACACTCATCCTGATTTTGGAGTGGACCTAGAAAGAGGCCTAAGCTAGCTGTAAATGCTAAAGATATAAAAAAAATTTCTAATAACAAACAAAGGAAGAAAAGTGAAGCACTCAAGCAGAAGGAGGTCAATGATACAGCAACAATCACATCACTGATTCTGCTCTTCTGGAAAATCTTCCACTTCCTGAGTGGGGGAAGAGGTGTTTCCTGCTCAGCAAAAACTCTGCAGAAAGTAGAGAGGAGGTGCTAAAAAAGGACTTGCTCCAACCGTGGTTGAACCGAGAACTGCAGCTGCCCATTCAGGGAAAAAACTATTTGAAGTTTCCTAAGGAAAATTTTTGTCTAAGAACCAAAGCTTTTCAGTTTTTTTGCATAGGATGTGATTTTGTGAAACTATTGTCATTTGGGAGTACTGTTATTATTAAAATATTGGAGACACTGCACTTTAAGAAGTTTTATTACAGCTATATATTGGATGAAATATTTTTAGTAATTGTTCGTTATATACCTCTTTTTCAGTAACAGAGATGGAATAAAATGTACTTTTAGAAAGAGGTGAAGATGGGTTGCCATATCCATCCAATTACAAAGGCTACACTTAGAAATCTAGCAATTACATAGGAATAAAACCAGGCTATTTTTCTAACAGGCTATCAACTGCTGAATTGCAAGTATCTACCAAATATAACTCAAAAAGCTTAAACAGGCTGAGCAGCTGAAAAGATATGGTATAATATACGTATGTACTACTGCAGTTCAGAGAATTTAAATCCAAATTAAAGATGAAATTTATGTCTATGGGTCCAGTCCAAAACCCCATTGTAGCTAATGGATGATACATTTCTCTCTTCAATATAACTATCTTTCAGCCAGATTGGTCTGTGAATATTGTTTTAAAACACCAGGACACTAAATGTGTGGAAACATTTCCACACTAGAACTTACCAGAGGAATGGTGTTAGTGCAGGGGTGTTAGGAGCTCCCTTCCTCTCCTCTGTTACTGTCTCAAGTGTGTGGTTGTGTGTGGATGTAGATGAGCACACGTTCTACTTCATGTGAGAGGAAAGCTGACACACTCACTCTCCTCCTCTGCCAACCAAATTCTCTTATTCATGCAAATAAAAATAAGAAACAACATGTGTTTTTGTTTGATCTCTAGGAGTCTCCTTCAGAAAAAAATAGGATGAAATCACTGTATATAACTTGAATGAGACAAAAAAAGAACCTAATTTTCAGGCTGAAGTGATCTCACAATTACAGTTTTTTACTTTGGTTTTTGGTTACTTATTTTTGAATCTCAGATCCCAGAGCTCCCTAAACTTAATTGTATCTCCTTCAAATGCTTTGCCTTCTGAGAAGAAAAGTGAGATGAAGAGTGATTTGTCTCACTATTCTTCCTATCACGACTAGGGTGTGGGAAAACGCATGACACAGCCTTTCCAAATAGAGACTGGCACAAGAAAGCTACAAATTTCTTCCTTGATAGTTGAGACAGATGGGAGACTTCCACCCGCATGCCCTCCCATATGCACACCTTTTCTCTGCTCATATATAAGTCATGTCATGCAAAGGCTCTACTCCTCATGCAGTGCATTAGTAATCTATGAATAACACGCTCCATGTGGCCACATGGGAGGCCTGTGGAGTGATTGCTGTCCCTAAGATGCTCCCAGAAAAGCCAGGGAAAGGTTGAGACAGACCACAATGTTAGAGCAACAAATGCTGTCCTGGAAGCCACCCTCCTCACAACTGACCTAGGGCCCCAGATCAACCTTGCCCTTTCCCTTTTGCTTCTGCAAACACTGCAGCATTTTGGGCTGTTGCTGAGCTGGAGGAAGGGAAGAAAAGAAGAAGGAGAAGGGCAGACATGTTCTGCTAGGGACTGAGTAACACTTCCAGCTGAATGCAGTACCTGCTGAGGAGAGCAGATTGGTGGGAGAACCCTGAATTGCTGATACAATATTTGTCATGCACTGAGGAGTGGGGGCATCTGAGACCAAGGTCCAAAAATGTGTCTGACTCATGTGGTTGCCAAGCTTCAACCATTCTGGTGAATTTTGATCAATTTTACTTTTCTATACCAGACACTGTAAAAGCAGTTCACTATCCAAGTGGACAAGTTTTCCTCAGGACACAAACCAGAGCATTTGTACAGGACCAAACATAGATTTGCAGAAAAACTTTTGGGCAAATATTTTTGTTAATACAATATTTTTGTATTTATGCAATGCTTTCAAATATTCAAAATAACAAATAATGAGAACTAAAAATAGTCAGAAACCTTAAGCCACTCTCATTTATACAAAAGAAAGTTCAGCACTCTGAATTATGGTGAATTATTTTCAAAATTTTTTCACATTAACAAATTGTCATTTCACAGCACAGCTTACCAAAAATACCCAGAAATTAAATAAATGCTCTCAAAAATATTTTAGTCATCTCTTGAAAAATTATAATCATACTTCTTGACAGCCAGAAAAAATGTAACAATTACTATTCATGGACAGTTTTATCCTGACAGAATGTATTTAACAATGCCACATCAGATTAGTAGTCAGATCACTCAATATAAATCATCTATGGAGGGCCTTAGTGAATATTTTGTATTGAGACAAAAAGGAAATAATAAGAAACCTATTTATTGTCCTGCTTATCCAACCTGATGTTATTCACTTGGGTTACAGTATAAAAATAAGATTTACTTAGAGCAATAATACTGGAAAATATTTTTATGTTTTTTGTACTATTTATGCTATTTACCAGGAAGTCTGCCTTGCCTTTTAATGATTCCAGGTTTCTGTTCAGTAGTCAGTACCTTATCCCAAGATAAATTACTTAAATATTAAAGAATTAATAGATAAACTTAAAAACCTCCAAACCAGGGAGAGAACACTGTATGTGTATCTAAATGCACATATATTACAGATACAATAATTTTGTTGTCTCATGCAGTTTTATTTGTGGGACTGCATCACAAAATATTTTACTCAGACTTAATGAAAGCTTTGGTTTGTTTCAGTTAGTACACAACTTAAGCTGACAAAACTCTACTGTGTAGTTAGTTTTTCTCAGTGCAGCTTATAATGAAGAGAATGAATATTTTGAGAAGCTGTCTTTTGAAACAAATTTATGAATTAATTAATATGTGTGAAAAGAACATAATTGTCCAGTACAAATTTACCATCTTGATTATGAAAACATAGAATATGGAAATATAAATTATCAAACCAAATGTTCAAATAGGTGCATAATAGAAAAACTTGTAGGAGATGTGGCTATCTCATGAGGAAGCTTTCTCTTCTTCCAGGACAAAATATTGTCCAATTAAAAATACTAACCTAAGTTATGTTTGATACAATTCACCATAAGCATATGTACATGAATTAGAACTCTGTAGCAGTTCTGTACAATTATTTTGAATAAAAGCTTCTAAACCTATATTACTAGGTTTATTAGCTAAATTAAAGTACTATGATTCTTAACACACATTTCTGAGCATGTGTAGTGCTATTTTTTATTAAAGAAATCTAACGAGAGCTTATGGAAATACATACTAATAGGAGAATATTTAGTTTGTGAAGTCAAACAGCAAACATAGAGAATCACAAATTCACACTTATCCATATTACTTTATTTGTTTTCCACGTTGGTATCTGTTTTGCATTGTTTCAGACAAGAATCCTGTGTCAAAGCACAATTGTCTTTATTGCACCAGTAAAGACTGATCATTGTGTACACATACAATGAATGTCTAGCCAGGGACATCACAGAAATGGATTCCAGCCTGCAACTTGCATATTCAAACGTTCAGCTTGTATAAATCGTTCTGTCACCCGGTCTGCAATCAACATTCAGCTGCACAATCCACTGCTATCACTGCAATCCCCCATTTTGATAATCTACCTTTGAATATCAGTTTTCTGTTCCCTGGTTACACAGACCTCAGTAGCTCTTCTCCTCTGTTCCAGTAAACTGGTTTCTTTTTGATGGTGCTGTTTTTCCCTATAGCTAAAAGTTCACATGAAGAATTGTTTATGCCTTGCTCATTATAAACCCTCCATACTGTGTTAGGAAAATTTTGAGGACAATTAATATTGGAGCAGTTTGTCAAAAGAGAGTATTCAGGTCTGGTCTCCATTGAGCAAACCGTGCACACAGCCCAGAGATACCCAGATGATTTTATTCCAACTACTATGCTTAGTTGTGCACAGGATGTGGCAGGTCACTACAAAAGACTGTAAGAAGGAGACAAGGATTTCAGGCACAAATTAGGCAGAGGTAACCCCAGGCCCTGGTGGCAGGGAGTTGTATGTTCACATAGGCAATGCCTGTACAGCCCAGGCACACGCTGTGGCATTGCTGTGGGCTGCCTCTAACAACATCACCTGCTTGTCATGCTGGGGAGAGCTCGCTCCTCTACAGATGTGCAGGGGAGACCTTTAGTGTTGGTTGCACTTATTAAATGTTTGCAGGAAAATAAAAAATTATTTGCAAAATAAGCAGTCTTCTCAAATTCTACTTCTGCCTCTGCTTTCTCTAATAGCCAACATCAAAATTAAGGACAGTTCTATATTGTCTTTTTTATTCATCTTACCACTAGCTACAGCTATTGGCTTGTCATCAATCTTGTCCAAGATCTTTATTTACCTTTATTCAAAAAACTTCTTTTCTTTCTGCTTCTTTCAAATACCAGTCCTCTCATGTCATATATAATTTGCGTCTCCTAAATCAGCCAAGTTATCAATATATCCAAAAAATATAAATCAGCCTGTTTCAAGTAATACGTGTAATTTTTCAATACTGATGGTAATGACAGAGGACTGGAGACAGTGGTCTGTAGAGAGACTCATCTGACTGCAGGTGGTGCAGGTATTTAACTCCTTGTGTGTATCTTTCTTTTGCAACCCACAAACATGTCTGCACATCTTAGTAATTCCATCAGGGTTCAAGATACTTCATTGCTTCCTAGACGTCCTCTTGATAACACACTTTCTTAAGTCCATGGGAAAGTGTGTTTGTATTTGCATTGTATCACTCAGCAATAAAAGTGTTACACAGGACTGCCTCAGAATGGTGAAACCAGCCATGAGCAGAGCTGGAAATTACCAAATGGAGACCTTCTTTATGAGAAAAAAACAACCTCTGACTTCAAAAAAATTTGAAGGCACTTCAGAGTACTCCTTAGTGATGGGCTACACAAAGGCAAGCAGCAACTGATCATTCTTTATCTAGATGAGCTGCTTGTGGAAGAATTATATTGTGAAGACATTCAGAAGTCAGCCAGAATCCTCAGGAATAACCAACAAGCAGTTGCTGTCAATGTTTCCAGAGAATGATTTAAAACAGAAGATGATAAGATAAATCAAAACCTTTGTGAATTAGTTGCATTGGACAGCTGAAAACAGTTCCACATGAGAAACAGAGCAGCCACATAATTAACTATCGTAAATAAGTGGGTGCCTTCACCCCCTTTACAATCCATCTATCTCTGGTACATTTATAGACGTTTACTAATTTTGCAAAGTAAACCTGAAAATAAAAGAGACATTAGCAGAAAAACAAGTCTAGTTTGTAGCTAAGGTTTTCATTTCATCAACCACTTTAGACAGTGTATCACTTATCTATACTAGGAATAATTAAAACACAGTGCACAGCATTGCACTAGCTCTACCGAACAGGTGTGCTACTAGAAAATGTCTTGAATAAATGGGGTTTGACCTACCATTATCTGTATAGGATATGTTCTTGAGGATGCTTCATTTAGGATATTTCAGAAATGAGGCTATACACATCACATTGCTTAAGCAACAAGAAAGTAAATACAGATACCCCATGTTACCATGCATAACATTATCACTCCTTTATTTTTCCTACCTAGTGGAGAAAAAAAAAATCTACTTTTACTGATGTCTAACTTGCACTCCATAAATGATGTCTACAGAATGTAGACTGTCATCCAGGGCTATTTTATTTCACTGCTTAAAGCTAAAAATAAAAGCATTTATGTCACCCTTTATGTTTTGAGCATACCCTTTAGTATGAGACTCATGCATGAAAACCCATATTTTTTTTACTTATCTCCATATTCAACTTTTGGTAGGATTTGTTAGTGTGAATATTATTTGAAATAAAATACTGACTTGTGGCATTTCAGAGTGGAAGATGTCAAAAAATCACTTGCAACAATATTTAAGTAATTTTAATACTGTTTTATTGGTCTCCCTGTCTGGCATATAAATTTGAAAACTATCATGTCACCTTGATTTTTGTAATTTTTCCCATTTTTTTCAGTCTCTTAATGCAGTTAAATTTTTTCTTAAATCTTAACTAATCTCCTTTTCAGTCTTTCAGACAAAGCTATCCTTCAGACGAGGGTGAAAAAAATCAATGATGTTTTAGACTGAGCTTTTTGCTCAGATGACACTGTAATCACTGGTAGCCCACTTGGCACCTGTCTGTGAATTTTTTCGATACATCTACTTTACCTTTTTGCCCACCCCTGCACACTGAGACAGAATCTTCCTCTGCACATCCTGCAATGATGACAAGGAGCTTTTCGAATCTCCCCACCCCCATCCATAACTCAAGAATTCAGTCACGTTATTTTTTTCACCTAGTTTTCTAAGATCTCTCTTTCATGCATTTTTCAAATTATTAACTTAATCTTTAAATTCTGTCACATCACTAATATTTATGATGTATATAAATAATGAATACTACTTCAAACATTAAATAATGGAATTCCCTGGCCTTATCAACGTAGCAGAAAATTATTATTTCAGTCATAACTTTCACTGCACATTGCTGAGATGATTTCTAAACACTAACACAATTAGTCTTCCTAGTTTTCTTAATTGCATTCAGTAAAACTTTGTCAAACCGTTAGGAAAGTTCAAATAAATTAGAACAAGCATTTCTTCCTCATCCATTATTTTGATGACATGTGCAAAGAGTTCTAACAGATCAGAGAAGGTTTTCCGTCAGCAAAGATTCCCCAGCTTCCTTTAGCAGGAATTAATCTAGAGTTTTCCTCATAATTCCATTATTGACACTATATTGATATATAATGATATATAATATAAAATTATATAATATATTCAATCCATTTAGCTAAAACTGAACTCAGACTCAGGATAGACTTAGGCTAGTAGGCTAATTCTAGTTTGCTGGGGGAAAAAAAGTCAGAAAAAACAAAACAATATCCAAATTTTAATATTCAATTTTTCAATAGGCAATTAAGTGCTAATAAAACTTGCATCAGCTCAAACCCTTCAGTTCCTTATAAAGTTTGTGTGTATCCAATCAGCCATCTGATTCTGCTTTCTTTTCAAATTTCTCTTTTTATTTCCTTTATTGCCTCAACTTAATAGAATAGCTAATTTTTACTCCTTAAATGTGTGAGATACCTCATTGCATTTTCTGTAGGAGAATCCATACAAATAAATCTTTTGACTTCTCCGTAAGAGTTCTTTTGAAATCTGTTCTTCTAAAAACAGCAGGTCTCATGATATTTTCATGAGTTTTTCTGGTTCTGATATCTGATAGATATTTTGATTGAAAAAAAATCTTTACTACTTCTTAAATCTTCATATAAGGTCTTCAGACTGCTTCTTAGAATATACATTTTCCATCTTCCATTTTTCCTGTCATAATGTGCATTCCGTTTCAATAGTTACACTTGTCTGGAAGTTACCTGGAGGAGGCTACATTTGAGATGAAATAAACTCTTAACCTTCACAACTATTTGCATTGATTTTTTAATATTTTTCTTAATCATCTGAGACTGACTTGACATTTTAAACCCTATTCATGTGGTAATTCAATGAATTGCTATAATTAATTTCACAAAAGGAAATTCCCATATCTATTTTATAAGAAATGACAGTGGGACACCCAAATATTATCAAATATAGCAAAAATTTTGCAACTCAATTACAAAGCATCAGAATAAATAAACCCTATAAATCAATCTAAAACTATATTTCTACACCAACTATTTTGATTAGGAATTCCTTACTCATGTACCGTTTTTGCTATGTTTGATATATTGTTAGAGCAGGTTTGCCTTTTTTTCTTCAACCATATCACTTCCTGCCACAGACAGTCAAAGAAGATATGTTTTTCAATGCTCTCTTAAAGGTTTGTTTATAAACAATTTCAATGTAAAATAATTTGATTTTACTATTCTCCTACCAGAATAAAATGATCCTAATGTTTCCTCTCTTCCAGAAAGCTCTGGCAGACTTTCCCCAGTCTGGGTAGGGTTTGTCCTGAAGCATCATATCTGTGACCTATAGGGAAAGAAGAAATGGTAGACAGTTACATTGGTGTCACATAAGAGAGCACCAGCAAGGACTTTAGGAACAGTTTTATTTTATGTAGGGCACACCTGCATCAGTACTGGTAATTACAACAGGCAGTAGAATAATAGCATGTCCTGTGTTATTTACAATCGAGATAACCTATATTGGTCTACATATTCTGCCTCTAGAAGTGCATGCAACTCCTTAAGAAACGATGAAACCTGTAGTGGTCCAAAGATAAGAAGATAAGATGAGCCAGTCTAAAAGTTACAGTGACCTATAGGACATGAGTTACATCCCCTGTGACTGTGAAGGTTTCTGGCCCAATCTGGGAGAGGGGAACCACCTCCCTGAGAGCAGCATCAGCAGAATTTCCACTCTTGAAATCAGAACTGCATCTAGGGAGTGGAAGCCTGTGAATTAAGCACTCTATAACATTTATAATCTCCTCTCAGTTCCTGCTACCAGTATAAAAAGCACTCTTGGGATTTGCAACAGAAAAAAACCTTAAAATTTGCAAAAAAATTTAAAAAGTATGAAATATTTATTCTCATTTTCATAATTCTTATCTAAAGAGACCATCTGTTTTTCTGCCCAGAGATTCATATATATGCAGTACTTCTGGGTGGTACATGAAAGTATTAAAAATTACTTTCAGCTCAGTGAGGTAGGTGAATATCCCTCAGGCACGTGCTTTTTTGGGAAGCTACGTTTTCATATCCATTTACTTCAAATTAACTGTATTAGAAAGCACATAATGTTACATCACAATAAACTCATAAATTCCATTGTGCAAAAGATGGAGAGTGGAAAAACTACCCATTTGTAAAGATTTAAGAAATAATTAATCAGATAAAGGATATGGGCTTGACCACCTGCTTCAAAATGCAGATAAGTAAAACAAATTTTTTCTCTCGTTGTTATCAGTACAGAATGGGAAATTACTATGTGTTTTGATCAAAATGAAAATAAATATTAGGGTTTCAGAAGGAAATAACTTCAATCTGAAGACCAAATTTTTTGCTTTTACTTTCTACACAAACATTTTAAAATTCAGTTTACCATCCAGAGTGTAAGCTACCACTTTAAATTAACAGAGTTTATCAAAAAGAACACGTGGCCCATGAATAAATTAAAAAGTTATTCAACTTCTAAATATTGGCTTTAAGTCCATTTGGGGTTAAAAGTGCTCAGTATATTAGCCTGGGCTGGGTTCAAAGGATAATGACTATGTTAAATAAATAGAAATGCACATTCTAGGATTTTATTATTCCATTAAACCTAACCTTAAAAAAGAACAGATGAGATCCCAAAATACCACCTTTAATAACTGTATTATGTGGGTAAATCTTTTCTCAGATCAGCAAACTATAATACTTTTTTATAAGATCCCTATTATCTAAATAAATATTTCTGTAAATATTTAATGATGAACAAGACCTCTGTAAAGATTTAATTCACTATTTTAGTAATGCTAGTTTTCCTTTTAGGAAGAGTCTACTTAGTAACGAATATTTGCAGAGAAGAGCAGATATTTCAAGATATTTTATTCAAGTTTCAAAATAGTTTCTCCAGATGCTTTCTGGGACATTATTATATTTGGGAGAAGGATGCAATTTGCAGCTCTATGACCAATTATTAGAGAAGAATGTTTCATAAGAATGACATTTGTGATGGAGATATTTTCTGAGGAAAATGGCAAGATGAGGCAGGAAATGTTCTTTCTGGTATCAAATAGTTGGTCTTTCATCTCCCAGCTTTGGCATTTATTTAAAGTCATATCACCAGATCAATGTCAGGTCAGTTGCAGCTAAATTGGCTGAAGCAGAGGCAGTCATTAAAGGGATGCATTCCATAAAGAGAAATCCAATTACCTTTTGCATTAGAGAAATCAAATTCATTTTCTGGTTTGGTCAAGGACAGTCACTGTGGAAAACAGCTCACAGGAGAAAAGCACTCAACACAGTCATACAGCAGACAAGTTTTAAATATATATCAAATATCCATTGTTTTCAGAAAAAGAAAAAAGATAAGTTTTAATTTGATTTGCAGAACTTAGTGTAAAGAAATGTGTGAGTGTGTTTTTCTTTCTCTATTCGTATTTCGCAATGCAATTGCTGGATAACATACATTTATCTCTGCTTTACTGGACTATGTTTGAAAGCATTGCTGATGAGTGGGAATAAAAAAAATAATTGATCACTTTAGTAAATGCCTGCATGCATGTTACATAACCAAGATAAAATAGGGAAAGCCGCTTACAATGTAATTAAGTAATGTATTTGTTTCTTGAGCTAGTAGGTGCAATATACTTTAATCAATAATTACACTGCTTCAGTTCAGAAAGGAATGGCCCCTACATACCGTCTGTGTATACACTTTCATTTTATTTAGTGCCTCATGAGAGAAACAGTTACACCACATTAAATTTCAAAAGCAAAGCTGTATCACACACATTGCCTGAGTTTATAAGTTACACAAACGCCACAAAAACCCCCATTTCTATTAATAATTAGTATGTCATATATTTATGGCATCTTAACTTTCATTTTGCCCTATAAATATGACTTTACCAACTATTTGTTTTACTCACATTATATTAATTATAAAACTAACCCATCATGATTTTAAAAACATATATTACTATAATTAAATTAATAGCAAAATGTATAATTAACATTTTTCTGTTGCAGAAAAATAAAATTGTTCCTTTTACTAAGATCCGTTTGATATTTGATACAATCATCAAATCATAGAAAGGCTTGGGTGTGAAGGAACACCACAGATCATCTAGTTCCACCCCACCCTGCCATGGGCAGGGACACCTTGCGCTAGAGCAGGTTGTTCAGAGCCCCATCCACCGTGGCCTCGGGTGTATATACTACTATAAAATATATAATACAATAATTTGAAAAATGATACCGTATCACATAGAAGAAAGGATCTAGGATACAAAGTCATTCAGAGCAAGTAACTTAGCTGAGACAAGAAGTGCAGAAAGCAAAATCATAAAAAACTTAAAAAAAAAAAACAATAAAAGAATAAGACACCTAAGATACCTGAGATGTATTAAGTGGAGCAGTAAGATACCTTAAGGATCATTTATTCCTCCTATGAATTTACTCTTTGAGCCTATTGTTCAGGATAGTCTGCACATACTTTACATCTCTCCTTAGATCCTCATGTCAAATGATACTCCTTGGTACCTTACAGGGTCCTTCCTAGCAGAGGCAACCTCCGCACTGGGAGTTTCAGGTAAGGCAAGTATCTCTTCTATTATAAGATAACAGCAAGTGAAACTTCTCAAAAAAAAAAAAAAAAAAAAAAAAAAAAAATTACGTAATACTTTGGTCATGCCTACAAAATATCAACCAAATACTTCACTAGCAGGAACTATGCTATCCTCTTCAGACCACAAAGAGATGATCCACGGAAAACTGGTGCAGCTCAGGCTGCTGGCCAAGTGCTTTCATCTGACAAATTGCATTCTAGAAATGTAGAAATATAAAAGTACATCAGTTGGTTTAATAGTAGCACTTCTTCATATAAGCAGCTGTAGAAACTGTTTCTTGCTAGAGAAATGGACTCAGGGCTTTAGGACAAAATATATTCTATGCTGCAATATTCATGAAGTGGAGACAAGCCCTAAACAGAGGATTTTCATTGCTTTATTCATACTTGGATAAATCATCAAAACAGGGTAAGAGTATCTCTTCAGAATTCAACAGAAGCCAAAGAATCTAAGATCCACAAGAAAAGCCTGAAAACACAAACCAAATGGTGAAAAATGAATTTGTTTTCTGTTATTTTGACAAAGTAATGAGTAGCCAAAAGTCTAATGGACAGTTAGACTCCAAAATAAAATATCACTAAAGAAGCTGTTCATGTGCAACTACTCAGCCAGGAGGACAGGACACCGTGGTGTTATTACTGGAAAATGGAGTACCCTGAACAACTGCATTTGTCAAAATATATCTATCTACCACAGCCAAATACACAACTCAAATATTAGAAGGGCTTTTTTTTTTCAATTTTTATAATTTTATAATTTAAAATACCTTATTTTAAACCATAAACCTCTTATTAAATAGCATTATATTAATTTCACTTGATACTCAGCCTTTAAACAGTTCATAAGTTGCATATCTCCATTCACCCTAAATACTAAACAAAAAACATTATTTTCAGTCCTGCAACTGGGTCATTTCATTGATAAGAGTGAATATCATGAATTCTAAAAGCTTTCAGAAACTGTAAGGATGGCATAGTGTCAGGAGAGGTCAGAGGGCAGTTTCCCATGGCAAGACCATTAACATTGCATCCCTCATCAAAAGAATCCATCAATGGTTTTGCTAAGACTGAACAAGACTGAACATTGCCGATGCGTTTCTGAAAAGTATGGGAGTTTTTTCCAGAAAAAAAAACTGGGGCTAAATCAGGTTAAAGTAATTATGCTTTCCGAAGTCATAGTGCGGAGTCAATGAGAGCTAATGCATACCGCTGAGGGGATACACTCCCCTTGCTTTGCTGTTATGTGCTTTTAGGTAGGAGCTATATATAGGTGTCCCACTAACTGCACATCAATTCTTTATCATATCTCAGTCTTTAAGTACTGTACTACATCACAGTGATCATATACCAAACTAGGGAAACATTTAGTACTCAGTCATTAAAAGTTTCTATCCATCACTTTTCCCTTCTTCTTTGAGATATGTAAAAACTGTGGAGCTGTTCACCTGATTCATAAAAATAACCTATATGGAAAATTGTTTTTTGCTTTTTTCATCTGGATTGCTGAGAGAAAATTGTCTTCTGTGGATGGTGACCAATCTGATGGCCTTCTATGATGGCATGACAAGATGGGTCAACGAGGCGACACTAGCTGATGTTGTCTATCTCAACTCCAACAAGGCTTTTGACTCTGTTTCCCAAAATAACCTCAGGTAAGCTCAGATGATTGGACAGTGAGGGGGATCAAGAGCTGGCTGAATGGTAGAGCTCATAGGGTTGTGATCAGCAGAATAGAATCCAGTTGGAGGCCTGTAGTGAGTGGCATTCCCCAGGGATCAATACTGGGACCAGTCTTAACCTTTTTATCATCAGCGGAGACAAAGTGATAGAATGTACCCGCAGCAACTTTGCAGATGATGCAAAACTGAGGGGAGTGGCTGATACACCTGAAGGCTCTGCTGCCATTCAGCAGGACCTTGGTAGGCTGGAGAGTTGGTCAGAAAGAAACTTAATGAGGTTCAGTGAGGAGAAATGCAGAATCCTGCATCTGGGGAGGAATAACCCCAAGTGCCAGCACAGGCCAGGGCTGACCTCCTGTAAGCAGCTCTGTGGAGAAGGACCTGGGGGTCCTGGAGGGTGAGAGCTGACTATGAGCCAAGAGTGCCCTTGTGGCCAGGAGGGCCCATGGTGTCCTGGAGTGCATTGGGAAGAGTGTGGCCAGCAGGTCAAGGGAGGAGGTCTTGCTCCTCCACTTGGCCCTAGTGAGGCCACATCTGGAGTGCTGTGTCAGTTCTGGTCTCCACAGTTCAGGACAGCAAAGATATACTGGAGAGGGTCCAGAGGAGGCCACAACAATGGTGAGGGGTCTGGAGCGTCTCTCTTATGAGGAGAAACTGCAGGAGCTGCGCCTGTTCAGTCTGGAGAAAAGAAGACTGAGAGGAGATCACATTAATACATATAAATACCTCAAAGGTGGGTGCCAAGAGGATGATGCCAGACTCTTTTCAGTGGTGCCCAGCAACAGGACAAGGAGCAATGGCCATAAACAGGAAAATAAGAAGTTCCACCTCAACATGAGGAAGAACTTCTTCACACTGAGAGCTGCAGAGAACTGGAACAGGCTGCCCAGGGAGGTCGTGGAATCTCCCTCTCTGGAGATATTCCAAACCCACCTGGACACATTCCTGTGTTATCTGCTCTAGGTGACTCTGTTTTGGCAAGGGCTTGAACTAGATGATCTCCAGGGGTCCCTTCCAACCCTTACAATTCTGTGGTTCTGTGATGATACTTCAACAGTTACACAGCTTACACATGATAATATGCAATGCCTCTTTTAATTCTGAAATTGTTTTGGCAGTTGAGCAGAAGTGTCAAGAACTTTGTTACACATCCTTCTGAAATAACTGTTAATTTATTTCAATCCCTTCTGCTGTATTTTGTAATATACAAAATGTGTGAGCGTTTGAAAACAAATTTAACAAATATTTGCAATTAGGCTTACAGATCTATAACGGAGACGATATTTTTCAAGCTAAATATTATTAGTCAGCTGTAAATACACTGCTAGATTTTAAAGTTTTTTCTGCTTCCTCTATTTTGGAACATTCCTAATTTAGTTGATTTCTACCCTAAAAAAAATAAAAATTGAAGCTTCTTTTAGGTTACTTCTTCAATTTAATTTTGATAAATTATTTTTATATTTGCATTTTCAAAGCAACAGCAATCACAGAGACAAAATGGCCCCTTCAATATACTCTTTATTGTTTTCTCATTTTAATCAGAGCCAGCAAACTGTTCTTGTCTTACCAGCACATACTGTCCTAACTATAAGTAAATCCTGAAAAACAGCATTAAATTGCTGTCTCAATTCAGTAACCAATTCAAGTGATAAAGAATACTATGGTTCACTTTTGTGGCTCCCACAATGGTCCCTAGTACAATTTTATGCATTTGCATATTTCCCACCGTGTTTTTTAAGTATTGCTCTTATGAGTTCTTATTCTCCCAATCCATGACATTTGCACACGTGCACTGCGAATTTCCACCAAAACCAGTTAAAGACATTCTGTCGTACAAACATGAAAAAGGCCCATGTTAATTATTGCCATCTTTACTGATCCATGCAAGTTTATTTCTCCACCCACTGCGGAAGCAGTAAGCCTCTTCTTTTTTAGTCAGAAGATCTTGACTTGATTCTGAATAGTATCATAATGGTTTCTGCAATCCATGCAGGCATAACAACTCAACGAGATGGCAAGAACAACTAAAAATATTTACACTTTAGGTTCAACTTTTCTAAAGTCACTTCTGCCAGCACTTCCTTTCAGTTTCCAAATTCAGTTAGGAGAGAATGCTCCACAAAGCCAACACCTACCCCACAATGAATTTCTGGTAAAAAGCTTTAGATATCAATACATGAATTAGGGAGAAATCTGGTCTGCAATTAGTTTAAATTTATTCAACTTATTTTGGAAATTATGCTTTGTATTTCAATACCAGGAGAAATAATTTATAAAGAAATTTTGCTTTTCTTAAAAACCAAAGCCAAAATTAAAAAAAAAATTAAAAATTTTAAAAATAAGATGAATTTTCTGTTAACTGGAAATTCCTTGGCAGTTCATAGATATAAAGAACTGTTTAGGAACAATTTTATAATTGAAGCAGAACTTCTGCAGAAAATTCTGTGCTATGCCATTTCATTTCCTACCATGTTTCAAGTCCCTACTGTGAAAACAAATCACTATATATGTGCAACAAAATATCCTGGCTGCCACGTGGCAAGCACTTGCTGTTTATATAATCATTGACAGCACATTTCAGAAGACTTTTTCCTTGCTTTACAACGTCCTTATTAGTGTTACAAACACAGAAGCAGAGGTCTGGGTAATGTCACGTATTACAGACAAAGTGTGAGACATAAAGCCACATCACGATTTTTATTTAAGGCATTCAGTTCAGTTCCATTTTAGGTTGTTGTGGCAGGAGAGTTTGCTTTACTCATTTAGAGAGCTTGGTGGTTCAGGTGAAAGGCCAGAGACAGAAGCCATGCCATGTTTGGTGCGCATGGCACATGCATTTAGATCAATCTAGATTTTTTTACAGTCAGTGAAAATAAAAAACCTTTCTGGGGTGAAATTCATTTCAAAATAGGTTCTCTTATAAAGATGTGCATATTTTTCTTCACTGTAAATCAGAACACGCTCAGATGATTATAATCTGGCACTGAAAATTCTGGCAACATGAATCCCAGCATAATTTCCTACATTTTTTAGTGTTTCTCACCAAAGTATCATTAATGAAATACATGATGGCTCATAAGAGATGAGGTTTTGTCATAGGGAAGGGCTGTATTCACACATCCTATGCCTAAAAGTTAGGCTTTTGCCCTCAGTAGGCTGTTTGAGACAAAAATACTTAGAGAGTCCTTAGAGTTCCTTGGGCAGGTCCTAGAGGGAAGAAAGCAAAGGATTTTAGAAAATGGACAAGTCATGTCACAAAAGGGTAACCCAAGCCAGGGGGCAGAGACAACCAATGCAAATACCAGAGGCAGAGGTACTTTCCTAGTTCATAGAATGTGTTTCTGTATTTTTGAGACTAAAATTGCAAAGTTCTCTAGGGAATGACGCCAAAGGTGCATTGGTTTACTTCTGTGCAGTAGACCATTGCTTGAAGCAGTCAAATCAGTGGGCCCATTTTCAGTCTTGTACATACCAGTGTTTATATCTTAACTGCTGTTATAGGCATTGTCCATTTACTTTAAAGACACACCTAGGCAAAGTATCAGCCTTCAGGTCTCCCCATCCTCTGTAGCTGCAGAATCACCCTCTTTCACAACTTACCCTTTCTTTAATCCTATGAATCTTATGCAGCTATCTACTAATCAAAACACTGAAGAAAGAACAGGGACAGCACATGATTAGTATAGAGGCAACCTATGGCAGAATGTTCAAGATTAGTTCATGCAAAATTCGAGTAGCAGTTTTTATATTAGGGTGGGATCCATAACATTTTGGAATATTGGAGGAATGCAAGAATTTCCTCATTTACCTCCAAACTACAGCAATGTACAGGTTCACAGTTCCAAGCTGTATAATCACATCACATTATCATAGAAGTTTTCTTTTAGCATATATGTAGCGATATACCTAAATGGTGGCAAACAGTAATTAAAGTGTGGCTCATCCTCTGAGAGTGTCTTAACTTAAGCAAAATTTTTGATGTCTGAATGTACCTGCAAGTCACAAATTCAACTGCCTGGTCCCATAAAGGACAGAACTCAGGAAGGTCACTATCCACAGCAACGAAAAACTGGGAACAAATTCTGGTTTGATTTGACATAATACAACACAGATGCTGAGCAGTTCTGGATAGATTGACAAGGAATACCTATGCCTCTAAAGACAGTTCTGGACTTTGCAAACAGAAGCTTACCAGAGTACCTGCTGAAGAGCACACTACCAGCTTAGGCATGGAATAAATATCAGTTCCCAAGACATGAAAGAGGCCCATGCCAGAAAGGTTCACAAGACAAAGGTTTCTACTGATCAAATTTAATTTCAGGTCTGTCTTCTTTCAACATCTCCATCTAACAATTTTCTCAGTAACACTCGCACGTACTCGTGTGCTGTAACAGATGCAGACAGCTTTCTACATGGGCCATTAGCTATTACTCTTGAGCAGTGCCATCATTTTTATTTGTATCATGATGCCCTCAGAGACTCACAGTTGGAGTTGTAAACTGTCAATGCAACTTCCCTGTAGTCTATATTTTGATGTGCCAGAAGGTCATCATTTGCTGTTCTGACAATTGCCGTTTTTAAGGTGTTGCTTTTCAGAAAAAAAGCGACAACACACATGTCATTTGGTGCCTTTCAAGTGCCTTCTCCTTTCCCACAAATACTTTTTATTTATATTTGTTAAGGGATGACAGAAGACCAACGAATGTACAAACAACACTTGTCCAACACTTAAGTACACAGTGTTAGTGTGATTCTGTGGCAGGCAAGGGAGTAAAAAAAGTAACCTTTGTGACAAAAATTTGTGACAATAGCTTATTTCTATCAAATTATTTGGGAGGTTGCTATTTTCTTCTCCACTTAATTTCCACTTAGTGACTAATGAGGGAGTATCTTCTTATGAATGAGTGAATGTGAGATACAATGGGTGTTTCTGACACTTGATTTTTGGGAACTGATTTCACTTTACACAGTTTGTTATAGATCAACGGTTAAATAGGGTAAATATAAGTTACATAAGCATATTTTTAAAATTTTCTATTGGTGTCTACATAATGCAGAGCCTAGTAAAAATGAATGAATCTGTTCAAGTGAAGAATATGATTTCAAGCTCTGATGTTTACTCTCTGCCTTCCACCACTCTGCACCCAGGCACACAACCACAGGAGAGCCATCCGAACCCTGGGATGCCCCCGGTGATGGGTGGGAGGCACACAGGCCACTCTGCTGAGATACTCGCCTGTTTCCTCTTGCCAGAACAAGGCACCTAATTAAATGAAAATCCACCTCCATGCTGCTGACACCGTGCTGCTTTTCCAGTTGATTCAAAGCTGTGATGTACTGACAGCCCAGAGTGGTTTCCATCCATTTCATTCCTTTATGAGAAGCCTTAACTTCAGAGTAAGTAAAGGGGAACTTGAAACTTCCTTCACATGGCCTTTTCTGTTCTGCACTCATAGCAAACACAGCTACTATATGACAATATTTTCACTCTAAATAGAGAATGAGAACAATTCTACACAAAACAAGTTTCTCATGAAAACTCTTCCTGGAAAACAAACTGAAAAAATTAATGGAGCACTTCTGAAAAACTTTCCTTTGCTCTTTCCCATATTTTCTTTATCATACTATTAAGGGTTATACAACTAGAATAATATTTATGTGCAGCTGCTGGTCCTTTGACAGATTTATGGAACAATTTATCATTAATTGTTTTTAATTACCCTTTTATACTGAAGCTACAATCACACTGAGAACATAATCCATCAACAAGTTATAAATCCTTCTATTTGTCCCCATTTCCTGTGCAATTCTGAGCTTGAGATGCAAGCATGGCCACAGTTTTGTTCAATCCTCTTTAAATGGTAAAGCATTACTTTGGTCTTACTTCCAGAATAAAGAGTACACATGGAAGGTATTCAGTGGAAGGTGATTAGTACCAGTTTAACTTCAACAGAAGAAAATCTCCAGACCCTGTTGCAAAGTTATTTGCTATTCTGAATAACAAATATTTTGTTTTGAAAATTCAGTCAATTATTTTTCCTGTTGTATTATGTTCTTTAAGAAAACTTAGGCAATTTTTTAACAATTCATATAATAATTAAAATGTAAAAATACCCATCAAAAATTCACAAGAGGATATAATTAGAAAGCTGAGAAATAATGATTACTCTTAAGCTGTATTGGCATTGTTCAAGGAATTCTCAGTGCTGGAAGAAGAACACAAAATGAATGTCCCTATTCCCTGAATAGGGAACTTTTGGGATTAAATATTCAAAAAATTGAGATCATAACTAAAGTCATCTCTATTAAAAAAATCATAATATTGAAGGCCTTGAGGATTTCAAGTGATACTGCTATTCCCTTAAAATGGTGCGATTGGTTCAGCTCAGATATACCAAATAAAGAAAGATATTACCCTTAAGTTTCCTTTTATTTTGATTCAGGTTTTAAGGTTCTGATTTTTGTAGACTTTTCACCAAGTTTGATACCTTGAAATAAAGTAGAGGATAAGACACTCCTGTATCACACAAAACTCCACTTTGGCTTTCAGATAAAATTGCTGTTACTGTAGAGTCAAGAAAAAATATTACAAATTTTAACAGCTACGAGTGTTGATATTTTTTTTTTTTTTTGTACAGTAAGCACCAAAGGGAAAGCTGGTTATTAAACATTAATGGATACAGCTGAAAATGTTTCATCCTGAACCTTGTTTGGAAAGAATATTGAAGACACACAGGGGATAATGGTTTGTGAAGAATTCTTAAGTACTTGTTGGGTTGCTAGAGAAACGGAGGTACAGTAAAAAGAGAGCCGAGAGAAATTGCAGTATCTCTAGGGACAGAATTTTACACTCCCTTCTGGACTTGTGCTGAAATATGTTCCACGACCAATTTGACAGTAAGTAGATAAGAGGTTTTGCAGACTGGGAAGTCAAGGATTGCTAGAAATGATTGGTAGTAACATTGCCTTCTCACGTCCCCTTGGCTATAGAAAATAGCAGTCTTTAACCAAAATGCTTAGTTACTGAGCATAGGCAGAACTTTGTACTTCTGTTGGTTTTGTTCAATAAGGAGAGAAAGAACACCAGGAACTCTGGGCAAAGAAAACATTCAAAGAGAATGGAAGGAAATTTGTTCCGTTTCTAAGCACACTTGAGAACAGAAGCCTTAAAATACTGTTGTTTTTCAGCCCCTAGTATACTTTCATTTGAAATTTAATATCTCTTATATAAACAAAGAATCAAGGTTTTTTCAGGTTTTCTTTTTGGCTTCATATGCATGCCTATCCATCTGCAAACATTCGTCCCATGGGGAAGCAGGATTGATGTCACTTAGAAGAAAACAAGCAACATTAGATCATGGCTGCACAGTTATTTGCCATTAGTTAGCCATGTTTATTTTTTATCTACTGTCTACAAACAAGACCATGGGAAATCGGCTAATGGTCACTCATTAAAACATACTTTTGCCTTATACATATTCATAGGACACACTGTAGTGAAAACCAATATATTCTTTCAAAAAAGAACAAAGGAGAAAAAGCTCAAGGAGACCAACTTCACATGAAAGGGAAAGTTACTTTTCTTAAATGTTCAGATGTTGTAAATTAAAAAATGCTGCTTTATCAACATGGTGTAAAGCAGATTTTTTTATCAGATTCTCTTTTGAACAACAATTTTTGGTCAATTACTACTTCCCAGGTGGATATTTCTCAAGGTTGAGCCATACTGTGTGCACAGCTGATATGGTACAATCTTTGCTCTACAGCTGGTCTTTTTTGTCATCTTGGCTTACTTGATTAAGTATTTTAATCAGTGTTTTGCTTAAGATCGTGAACCTTCTGTTGAAAATTGTCTGGCTGGTATTTAGTTGAAAACCAGTTGACTTCTCAACATCTTACTTAGACTTTGGCCATTTCTCATGCCATAATTTTTGAAAGGTTTATAATTACTATATTAAATTCTTTCTTTCTTTACAAAACAATAATGAATGTTCCCCAATATCTGCAAATTCTCTACTAATAACTATGGTAAGCAGCTTTCAATGAAGTTACTAAGCTGCTTTTAATATAATGACAAGGAGAATATATAACAAGACTGCCTTATTTTGCTTTAAACTTTGACCTTTTTGCCTCTAAAAACATACTTGTTGGTAAAATATTTATCCCTTACCATCTGACAGTTTTGTTAAGTCACCCCTTTTATTCAACCGGATCAGGTGTTTCGAGCATTTTTTTGGAAAATGTAGTTCTGATTTTTCTCCCAGGGTTCTCAGGAAATTAAATACAGATTATATCTACATGCTTGAACTAGCTACGATGTACAACCTGAAATCACCTTTATTCTATTCATCCTGTCTATGTTTATATATGTCTCCCTTATGATATTAACATAACCCAGGAGCATTACCATTTGGGCTTTTCTGAGCAGACCATTTGGCTGAGCTCCAGCTCTTTGCCTTTCTCTCTTAGCACAAGGAGGGAAACACCTTATTTTGGGAAAATGTAAATCTGCCATCCAGAGCCACATCATACTTTCTTAATATCTTCTAGAAATTTGTATTGATAAATGAGAAACAAAAGCTCTCTAGAATAAGCAGAAGGATTTAAAAAGATTATATTTTGCCTTATAACTATAAAGAGAAGGCAAAGATTCAGATTATTAGTGTTCTCAAAGAGTAACTACATATTCTCAAGGGATATGAGACAAAAAATTCATTTTAACCAGGAACAGATAAAGATACTATATTTACTGGGTATCCAATACTGCAATAGGCAAAGTAAATTTATATCTAGAGCTGATTTACTTAAAGTTATATCACGTCTATATCAAATACATATATCCTGCTTTACTAAAGTTTCATCCTCCCTGCCTTTATTACATTAGATTACCTTTGAACCAGTCCTTAGACTACAGTTTTGATGCCTCAATTCTCACTGCAATCATAAGTCCTTGCTCAGAAAAATATTTTTTAAAATTACTCAGCCCTGGACTGAGTAGCCCATTTGTACAAGACCACTGTGACATTGTACCTGACAACTCCATTCTAACTCCAGTTTGGAAGATACTCTGTTGAAAACTAAGCTAGTGCTGATGCACTTGCATTTTAACCTAGGTACATATTAACCTAGGAGGCATACTGCTGGTTTAACTACTACCTAGCTGAATCAATGTGGTAACAATTCAAGCATAAATGACAAATATAAGTGGTGATGCTCGGTGTATGTATAATGCATAAAGCTGAAATGCACATTCCGTGATTTCTTTTGTCACATAAGCAGGAATCTCATGAAATATGTCCATGTCAGCTGGCTGAAAAATTGGAACAGAATTTTCAAGGTTTATTATATAAACATATAAACATTATCTACACATGCTTGAAAACTAGTAATATCTGTAAACACTTTTATTAAAATTGCAGCTCCTCTCTGTATATTGAAAAAAATATTTTATAACAGATGAATAATGAAACATGATTACAGTTCTAGATTAGCTAAAATTGCTATGACCTTAGGTCTAGTATAAAGTATTTCTCATGTAGAAACACAGTATGTACAGGCATTTCAGTTTACAATAGGTCTTCCTGAGTCCAAAGCAAGCCTAAATTTTAATAAAGACCTTTATCAGTTTTGAAAACTTTTTTCATTTTTTGATAGGAAAATGAAACAATAAGATAGACAGTCAAAGATGACTTAAATAGATTCTAGAAAGAGAGTGAGATGGAAGACAGAGAGACATGGAAAAGATAAAATACTAAAAGGAGAGTATGAAATAAGTATGAGAGTTGAAATAAGCTTAGTAAATTGACATGGTAATGTAAAGTTGCAAAAGAATCGGGATCCAATTCAGGGCTTAAAAGTACTTGTTTACACTTCCTTCAAAAGAAAGGAGATTGACACTGACAGGTAGATTATCCCTAGATTATAGAAACGTACAGCTTTAAACCAGGTACTAGAATATTTCGTAGGACATCTCAGATTGACTATTAGTTCCTGAAGTGTTCAAAAGGGAATCCAAACAGCTGTTCAAGTGAGACAAAATACCAATCCACAGGAAAGGAACCAAGCCAAGGTAAACTAAAGACACAACTTCCAGGAGCAGAAAGTTCATGTCTGAGACCCCAGTGTTATCATATGCTTGAGAGACAGGCAGAAATTAGATACTAACTGAAGTTATTAAATATAAAATTCTCCTAATTGGAGCAGTCTGTAGATTTTTCACTTTCATGGCTAATTAAGAGATCTTCAAAATACACAAAATCCAGTCCTGTCACATGAATCATTGAAGAAACAATGGATAATTGCTTAGTGATTTATAAGCTTTACTATCGCATTGGATAAACAAGTGAAGAGGCTTTATATGAGTCTTCAAAGACCTTTGGTCCACTATGGAGCAATGCTAGAGCACAGCAAGGAATACTCTAAACTGGCATCAATACAAGCCAAAGTGTCTTCTCAGGGGACTGCAGTGCCATCTACACACACTGAGCATCTACACACACAGGCAGCTGATCTAACATGCTTTGGCCCCCTGAGACGCAGGCAGATTAATTTTGATGAAGGACCACAAAACATTGCTGTCATTTTTATCATCCAGGCCTGATAACTATCCATTGCACCATTGTGCTTCTTATGCTGGGTTTGCAAATATGGTTTTGTTACTTTTTTTTTTCCCCATGCCAAATGAAATGAAATGAAGCTAAACTGATTCAACATGTGAATTTTTCAGTCAAGTTATTAGGTTAACCAGTTAAACTATGTTGTAATCCTGTATTCAGCAGACAGCAATTACATTTAGTTTAGCATGAGAAGACTTCAGTTTCTTCTTTGCTCTGAATGATGTTCTATCAGTGTTGATTCATTGGGGCTTCTTCTGTACTACTGTACAAACAGGAAGGTGATTAGCACTGTTGAATGAAGGTTCTCTGTGCCAGATACCTCTGATGATGTATCTTCACCCGTCCTAGCGACCATGAAACTTTTGGGTTCCAATGATGTTGGACATAAATTTGAACAGCTTTTGAATCTGGTATTGCAAACCTACCTATCCCTGGCTTTCCACACTGATGTGCCTACTATCAATCATTTTCAATACAGAAATAAGGCTATGACATATCTGGCACAATCCTGCAAACAATTTATACACAGAATTTGCAGGCAAGTTAGGGATCAGGCAATGGGAGGACTGCCTGCAGAATCAGATTCTTCAGTCCCACTTCTTTAACTACAGCACGCTCAGTATTAAAAAGAAATACTTCTACCATTTTTAGTAGAACTGTTTTTTCCATTTCTGACACTATTACCAAAATACCCACAAAAAAACCAAACCAAACCAAAACGGCAACAACAAAAAGCTGAGAATTACCAATGACGGTGAACAGGACATATTTAGAGCAAATTACTTGCAACCTCGTGCATACAATTGATGACAATAATCAGAAAAATGATTACTTGTTAGCTGTTTCAGTGCAACAATCAATGTAGCATAAAACCAGCAAATTAGTGGTTGATTTCCTGTGTCATATGTATATAATGTATCTACACATATGGGTGCTTCCCCTGTCAGATACTTATACTGAAGCCCACTTAGGAAGAGAAAAAGGGGGATGCAGGCTTTTAGAAAAATAAATGACTTGATGGAATAAAGTTTTTAAAATTACATTAAAGACTAGTTTATTTTTAATGGTGAATTTTTAATGGCACACTAAAAAAAGCAGTAGTCACTTTTTAGTGACTACACATGCAAGTACAAAAATATTAATTTATACATAAGAGGTACTTTTGCCTTTCTTTCCTGAGTAGTGCTCTTATGATCTGACTGGCAAAAACTAACACCCTGAAAAATTAAACTGGGACTTAGGTCCCAGTGCCACAAAGACTTTTGTATGAGCAGCAGTTTACAGGCTGCTAAGTCAAATGCAGTCAACATACCCAAGTTCAAGCTCTTGCCCCAGTCTCTAAGGCAGGGAGGTCTGTAACACTGGACTATCTACCACTCTTACTGTCCTGCTTGCCACCTGCCTCCTGGCAGCATGTCACCCTCAAATTTGCATCACTATCTTCCCATTCCTACAATGAAAGAGCATTACCTAACAAATAAATGAAGGATCTCAAGGCTTAAGACTTTTTTGTACGAGGTCAAAGATTAATTTTGTTCTCCATGGGTTTTTCTCCATCGATTCTTCTGGTTACAAAAGATGATCTAAAAACATTCTTGGGGAGTCAATGAGAAAGCTCAAGGTATGCCAACTTTCTGGCAATCTGCATTGCCCCTACACTGCCACAATTCCACTACGATTTTTCAGTTACAAAATAAATTCAAAATACTAGAAAACAGAAATAAGCAGTAAGAAAGTGCTTCTAGAAAGGAAGCTGAAGGAGAACTGAAGATGCTGTGTTGCTGGAGAAATGTTACCAAAGCAAAGAAGCTAGTACTTCAAATGGAAAAATTAGTGTCAGGTAAAAGGGCATACACAAGCAAACCAAGGCATATTTATACATGGTTTTTAAGATACAGCATCACAAAAGTCCTCATTTGAGCACTGATATTTCTGAAAGGTGCTATTTATGAAGGGCATTTCTCAGCCTAAGTTCTTATATGACATTCTAAATATATGGTGTGTACACATCTATACTATTTTTACAGCAGAATGCCCAGTCAGCACAGACAGCATACGTATGGCTGCCCTTACTAAATTATTTCACAGTACTCATTTTGCTGTAGAAAGATACTGAAATAGAGCTAAAATACCTTTTTCCTCTGGTCATTCTTGTTTTTATAACTGTTGTTTGACTATTTGGTTAGTTTGAGTGTGTCTTCTTTCACATTCTAGAGTCTATATTTTTCCGATCCAAGAAGTTTCTGGCTTTTAAGTCCTTGCACTATTTTTATTAGCACTGTACATAATAATGTTATACAAATGTGCCATCCTTTAGAGAAATATCATTAATCATAATTATTTTAGCAGTTTTTAGAATTTTTATAGGTAAGTAACTTAGAACATTTTTTTTCTTTCTTTTTAGCAGTGTGATAGCATCAAAATTCCATCTTGAAAATAAGTCTTGTGGTTTTTGACTATGCTCCTTTCTCATTAGCTGCACTATAAATTAGAAACCCAACAATAAATATTATGGCGCAATAATTAGGAATACATTAAGCTGTCAGTTGGAACATGACTAGCGGCAGATTCCTATGGCTTACATTGTTTCATGACCTTTTCCATTTATGAATAAAATTGGGGACTTTAAAATCTGTAGTTAGCTTTCTGAGATCAAAATAACAAAGTTTTTAGCACCATTTTAAGCCCTCTGACCTTGTACTGAAGCTGATGGAGAAGGTTCGTGTGGACCATTCTGCTGATTCGTGTGTGTGGTCATAATATCTGAAAGTGATATGTGGTACAAAAACAATCAAGAAGGCATTTAAGAAAGCTCTGCATGGCCATGACCATCTTCATTCCTACACTTTTGTTTGGCCCCCACATCATCATAGCAATAAGAACATGCTGCTTTATAGTTCCTGGAGGATACAACAAAAAAAAAGCCAGACAAGCCAAAAAAAAACCAAAACCCCATACCAACTACATGGAAATATTAAGGAAGGCAAATGAACAAAACCCATTTAATTTCAGCTCTTTGAGTTCAAAGGTACTTGCTCAGACAGCTCTGCCAGTTTTCTGTACTGGAGATTTCATTGCTTTTTCATCACAATAAATATAAAATTATAGGCGTATTTTGGATACGCATTATTTTTTTCTGGAGTTGACTTTGCAGACACGATATTTGTCTTCTGTGTGAAAAACAGTCTAATGTGACTTTCATTTAAAATAATTTTCTAAGCTAACAGTGTTTCTTGGCCCTGGCCCCTAGTCCGAGACTTAGGCATAAGAGAGTAGTAAAAGCTCCAAACAACATTTGTACTTTTCTGCTCCTACACCTGCTCAAGCTCTGACTTGGCTCTCAGAGTTCACACTGTTATACACCAATGTTGTTTGGTCACCTCCTCAAGATATCACCATCATATCAATTTGCTATCTATCTGCCAGGCAGAGAGTGTGACCTTTTTACACCTGCAGCTCCAGCTACAAACGTGCAAACTTCATTCATCTAAGAGCAGTGAAGTTCATACATGGATTGATGAGCTGTGGCTTGCCAAGGACAACACCTTTTCTTCTGTTTTTTGGGATGTTAATAGCAAGATGCCGCAAATACCGTAGATAATGAAGTGTGGGTTACTATCCAGATACCTACCAGAGGGTGAACTTGTGTGAGAATCTTCCTGGAAAAAATCAGGATGTTGCACATACATGAAAAGTATAATATATCTCTTTGGAACTGCCCTTTGCAATGTTAACAATTTTGGTTTTTTGTTTGACGTGGAAGAAAAGCCTCAGATGTTCTGCACACGACAATAGAAACATCTTTGCCAAACAAAAAACAAAAAATGGAGAAGTTTATGATTCACATGGGATCCCAAAATACCTTCTGCTCATTTTGAAGGTTAATAGCAATTCTGAATCAGGAACTGCATCTTACCAAAATCAGTGGAAAGTTACTATGAAAAAGGATTAAAGGGCTACATTCTGCTCTCCTTTGCACAGATTAGGGCAAGTCCATCAATGTAAATGTATGGCAAGAAGGATCATTATTTTATATCCACCTAAAAGAGAACAGAGTTCAGCCTAGACTTCACAGTTCTGTCTGCATTCTTGTCCTTCACAAGGCAGTCAGGCTTCCCTGTCACAGTTTATTGCTCCCTCATCAGATTGGTTTGCTACAAATTACAGATCTGACACTCTGGGTGTCTGTCACTGTTCCTCATGAACAATATGTAATGCATATAGCACAACTGGCATCAATGGGAATGGCATGCTCAATTTAGGAACAGGTATGCTATAAAATTGCTGGAAAGTACATATGAAATACAGAACTTAAAATGACAAAAACTCTTTATTAACTAAATTCAATTCCAGTCATGGGACACAGTTTAAAAATTAGATAAACATTTTTAGAAATTATGTCAACTGCCAAATAGTTTCTAAATATTAATTAAAGGTTCTATTTAGAAGTATTTCATGCATGATTTCCTTACCATCTGTATTTGTAGAGTCTGAAAAGAAGAAAAATGTAACATCAGGTTAAAATTACTTGAAGGTACTAATACTACACTGCTTGAATCGAAATTCAATAAAATCATTCCCCCTCCTTAAAAACATATTCTTTTCTAGATGAAAAGACTACCAATATATTATTTTTGTAGACTTGTCATGTGTCTACAAGCAGTGTCAAACTGTATTTTTAGCTATGGAGTTTACTTAATCCCACAAGGCTTTATCTTGCCTTTATGTTGACAAATGAACAAGGCTGAAATATACGGGATCTGAGCTTCTGTCAAGATACACCATTTCAAAAGTCATTGTTCCTGCACAGCTGTTTCCTTTAAGCTATTGACTTAAACACAGTTTTGTTATTCTTCTGGGCTTATTACTGAATTCCTCAGTAGATGCAGTTAATTGTCTCCAAGCTTTCCTTTTGTAGACAAGGGAAGAGAATGCAGCAGAATTGTAACATGATATACCAAGATGCAATGAGGTGACTTGGATAACTAATTTAACACACATGGCTGTGTTGTGGCTAGGTTTTCCTATTCCTGTGTTCCTTTTTTTCAAAATATACTTGCAGCATATTACCAGATTAAAGTGAAAATGCTACCTGCATTGCTTGTAGCACCTTTTAGCTATTAGCACAGGCAGTAATCATTAGTAGTATTAAAATGAAGTTCTGGTTCATGTCTCAGACTTTATCTTTAATGTGTCTTTACTGAATAACAAAAAAATACTACCAGCTCTCTGCTTCTGCTGTACTCATCAACAGTACATCTCAGGATTTTATAAACAAATATTATTAATTTCTAAAAGATAAATACGAAATTTTATTCTAGGTTGTATAATGGATTTTTTCCCCAAACTATTAAATTCTTGGACTAAATAAGCCTGGACCATTTTTAATACAATCAAAATGTTGTGCATGTATCTATTGTAACACCAAAATAGATAACCTCTGTTAGACCTCATCTTTTTATGAGATGATTAACCATATAGTTCTGTAAAGTTAGTAAAGTTTTATATACAACAAATATGCTCATCTTACCACCATCACAAGCCAAATCTTGGACTCTTTTCTAGGTTTCCATTTATGTCAAAATAAAAAACTATAACTGAACTTAAACAACAGGGAAATAAAAATGTCCAGTATTGTTCTGTACCATCAAGGAACTAATAGAAGCTATTTCACTGATGTAAGACTTGCTCTGAATGACTTCTTTGCACAATCAGAACAAAAGATTTTCCTTCATGTTACAGAAATAAATGACCATGGGTCCAGTTTGCCAGTTTGATGGCCCTATGTGGAACCAGAGAATTTGTACTGGGTTTGCACACCATGGTGAAACAACTGTCCCCCTGCAGCCCACAGAGGACCATGGGGATGCAGAGATCCAAATGCAGCCCATGGAGCAGACCCGTGCTGGAGCAAGCAGGTGCCTGAGAGGAGGCTGTGATCCTGTAGGAGACCCATGGAGAGAGGGGCCCTGCTCCCATGCTGGAACAGCCTGTCCTTGAAGGACTGTACCCCGTGGAAGAGTGACCCACGCTGCAGCAGTCTGAGGAGGATTGTTGCCCATGGGATGGACTCGTGCTGCAGAAGTTCACGGGGAGCTGTTGCTTGTGAGATGGACTCACATTGGAGAAGTTCATGGAGAGCTGTCTCCCATGGGAGGGACCCCACAGTGCAGCTGGGGAATGACTCCTCTCCCTGAGCAGCCGGAGAAGCCTCGGGTGGTGAACTGACCATAACCCCCCTTCCCTGTCTTGAGCCACTGGAGTAGGAGGTAAAGCTCAAAGGAGGGAGGGGTGAGGGGAAGGTGTTTTTCAGGGTTTATTTTACTTCTTATTATCCTGCTTTGATTTTGTCAGTAATAAATTCACTTCATATGTCTAAGCTGAGTCTGTTTTGACCATGATGGTATTTGGTGAGTGATTTCTCCCAGTCCTTACCTCACTCCATGAACCCTTCGTTATATTTTCTCTCCCCTGCCCAGCTGCAGAGGAGAGTGAGAGAGCAGCTTTGGTGAGTGCCTGACATCCAGCCAGCATCAACCCACTACAGCACTCCTGTTTTCTTTGCATCACTTCTGGTAATCCATTGCCCTTTCCAGTCCTCAGGAGGCTTTGACTGTGTTATGGGACTCTGACTTGCTTGGAGCTCCCTTGATACTGGTGAAGGGACAAGCAGCCAATGTGATTCCTCTTACTAGCTCTGGAAGAAGGTAACTCTGGAAGAAGGTAGGGAATGAAGGAGGAAGACAGGCACCTACTACCAGAACAGGCATGTATTTACTCTCAAACAGAGTATTCCTCAGTCACTTCAAGGTAAATTACTAAAGTAGAATTGCCCTGGTGCAACAAAATAGTTTATAATTCTATGAGGGATGACAACATTGTTTTCACTCAGCAGAAAGAATGAAAGAACTATTTGGATCAACAACGAAAGATTTTCTTTTTTTAAGTTGAGCCTCACAAGTGTAGAAAATCAGCATGTGAAAACTGAGCATTCCTTAATTCTACCAACACACGGAGATGTCCTGATAAATGACAACATCTGTACAGCATGAAGGGGATTTTAGCTCTCAAATAATTTAATTACTACCAGTATAAACACAAGAAATATATGAATGAATGTTTAATATAATAAACGAATGTTTCTCTTCAGCACATGCATTTACAGCCACTGTTCTCCCCTCATCTACCCAGCCAGTCATTCTGCCACAGAAGGCTATCAGATTGACCAAGCGTGATTCCCCTTGCTGTTCTTTCTTACCAAAAATGCATACAATGGTCTTAACTTCTCTCACATAACTTTAGTTTAACTGCTGCATTCGATGACTCTATAACCGAGACAGGAGCCACCAGAGGACACTCAGCTCTTGGACAGACTAAGCTGCCCTCTGAATGGAGACCACTTGCGGTCTCTCTCCACAATCTAGAGAGAAACACAAAGGTGTTGACACTTCGCACATAGGTGCTGCACTGAAGTGCTGAAGTTAGCAAGTTGGCTTGCTGAACATAGCACAGAAGACAGGTTCCTTACCTTGAATTTCCATGTCCTTTCTAATCATCAATCTTCACAAAAAGTTCTTTCTCCTGGGTTTTAACATTTATGATGAATGAAAGGTTGGTAGGCTGCCTATAAAAGTCAGTAAGGTGCATAAATACTTGAAAATAAGTGATTTGCTTACTGCTACCAACAGAAGCCAGTGCAGGAACATCCATAAAATGCTACAGTAATGTCAGAGGTAATAGTAGTGTGTTTTCTTCCTTTTATTCAGTATTTGTGTGTGGCAATATGTTCTCTACAGAAACATGATTCTGAATAATCTTTCAAGGTCTTGTTAACTGCTCTGTGTAAAAATATTTCAGGAACATGACATGAAAACTGTTTGCACAGAGTAGTTAGTCTAGCTGTCAGACATGCTTGTGAGTCTCCTTTCTTTGTTTAGAAAAAAGATACACACTTTTTTTCTTAAAGCACCAATTACTTTCATAGAAACACTTTTTAGTTGTTATTTTCAAGCAAGTTAAAAACTAAAGAAAGCACTGGAGAAGCACAGAAAACAATCAGATTACAGACAGGCTATTGTTCCTTAGTTACATGGACTTGAATAGAGAGGTAAATTTGAACTGCTGTTCTTAACAGGAAATTCTTAAACATCTATTCAACAGTTGCCATCCTATGAGCAAAGCGGGGAACCCATAAACCTCCATCTGTACCCATGGAAACTGAGTATTCTGAAGACGTATGGGATAGACAGAATACAAGAACTACTCCTAAATCCAGTCAAACTAATACTTCTTCCTCTTCTCTCACAATGAAGACCACAAAGAAATGAAGAAAATCTGCCACCTTACTAAAAATCAACTTATTGTTGAATAAAGTACTGAAAAATATACTTCTCTTCAGAATCTATCAGACAGACACTTGGCAGCAGGGACCCACAAATGTATGACCTCCAGATTGATTACTGTATCTCACTGTATCCAAGACTGAAAAATACATACTCTGAAAAGAACTCCCACTGCTACAAAAAGCAGCTGCTAGTCTGCTTAGCAACACAAGCCACTGTGAATGCATCATTCTGGAACACTGGTGCCTGCACCAGCTCCCTCACGATTTCAGAGCCCAGGTGGAGGTCATTGCCATGGTCCTCAAAACTCTCTGTGGGACTGGCCTTAGATACTTGAGAGACTTCCATCCCCTCTGCAGTGATGACCTTTTCTGACAGCTCTGTTCCCTTGCAACAATGAAGCTGTCAGCCAAGGGAAGAAGCTCAGCAATGCAGAAGAACTAACTTTACAGATGCTAAATCTTCTGTGCTACCATTCAGAAGAGAGGGAAATTTCTAAATCTCACCAGCTGAAATCCTCAGACCTTTAGCTTGCCTTCCCCAAGAAAGTTTTTTTCCCCACCACACTGAACCCTGCAAAATGGGTGGGTGGATTGGATACCAGCCTTCAGTGTATAACCCTTTCCAGATGTAAATACAAAATAGACATACATAGTGAGAGGTGTAATATACTTTAATAATTGCTCTTTATAGTGTGGTTCCTAAACTAGAAAAAAAGCATTGAAAACTGCCTATCTACTCTGTCTCAAATGTATCCTCTACTGAGGCTAATGAAAATTAGAGAAGTGAGTTTCAAGCCATTCTTCCCAATTCCTTGCTCAGTGAATTAGAATTACTGGTAATTACAATTTAAGTTCTTTCCCTAGAAGGACAATGATCCTTATCACCAGTAAAGACACTTCTCTCCCCTTCTCCCATAAAGTACTTTCACTTTTACTTTGGAGAACTCAACAATGATAGGAAATTCAAAGCAGTCCACTTAGAAGTGCTGTGTTTTAAAGAGTGCAGTTCTTCAGATGGACAGAAAAATATCCTCTTGAATATTTTTCTAAAAGGACAGGAACAGTCAGTCTCAAAAAATTTAACCCACTTTAACAAGAGTTTTCAGCACCTGAAAGAAAAATAGCACAGACTGTCATAAACAGTTATTAGGATAAGAAGGAATGAGACTGAACTTTTAACACTCTTTGCATACTATCACGATGTCACACTTAAGTCCTGGGACTTTATCCTTAACTGAGATATGGGTGTTACTGAAGAAGAGTGCTGCACAGAGTTCAAAAACGTGTCAGCTAGTGGAAGCAACTGGACTGACTAAAAACCTTAGGATAATAAGATGACCTGGCATGAATACAAATGTATATAATTCACTCAAAGGATTACATTTCTGGCATCATACACTACAAAAACACTGCCTGAATGCTTTATGTACAGCAGCAGAGCCCCAAGAACAAAATCAACACTGCTCTCTGAAGTCATTCAGTATATTATATAGAATAAACTGTGAACTCTTCAACATTTGTAGTTCAAAAATTCTTAAAAACACAATGAATAATTCAAATTTTCCCTCAAGTGACCTCATGAAATTATGCTGGTGGATGGATTCAATGTTTATAAGTGAACTGAATCTGGAGCAGCAGCTAGTAACCCTACAGCTCAAGGAGTGGGAGCTCTCTTAGAACTTTAAAAGGGCTCCTCTAAATTTACAGGTTTGTAGGCTTGATCTGTGCACAATTTTTTACACAAATACTGCCGTAATGGTTGTGGGATGATCATTCTCATATTGTCAAATTAATTTTGATAACAGTGCAGTTAAATGATTGTAAAAGTGGATGTGGAATAAGACTTTTCTTTTAAAATACCTTGTCTCTAACATCATCAGTAATAAAATGGTTTTTCTGACTTTATCGGTACTAATGCTGATAGCTAGGATCCTTCTTTGCACTGAGGTTCACAAGCTGTAGTCACATGAATGGCACACTGAGTGCTTCTGCAATGTTGACATGTTTTACATGTTTGTTAATGCAGTGAAGCAAGTACATCTTTTCTGTGCTACTACTGAGTTTTAGAATTTATTTTTATTTAAATACAAGCTATTCAATCTGCTTCTCTTCCAAAAATGAACTGACCATTTGCTGCAAGTGTACACTTAATTCTGAAATGTATTCTGTTTTTTAACAATTAGTTTTATTTAATGAATCACAATTTCTAATGCCAATCTGAGTTTTCTCATACAAGTCTGCCCTAAATTACCATTTTCAGTAAATGTATGTCATCAGCATCTGTGCTTCATTACTAAGAGCAGGTGTAAAGATGTAGTTTAACTGCAGAGAGAGGACCACTTTCACCAAGGCCCACCTCATGCAATTCTCTATAGCTAAAAGTTACAGCTAGGGTAAATTCAGCCTACTCTGTCTCCTGCAAATTCCTTTAATAGTGTTATGAAATTATAGCCATTAGAACTGACTAGCAGATTGCTGTGGTCATGCCCCGGCTGTATTCCTGTCAATCTCATAATTTCAGTTTCTTTTGTATAGTTTGGTGGGTCACTTTGATTAAAACCTCAGTAAAAGGGATTCAAACTTCTACATAATATTGACACATTTGACAGAGAGGTCTCTCGTAGGCTAAAGAGGAGCATGTAGAGATCAGAGAATATGCATCAGGACTGCACAGCCAGCACGGTCCTTGGTGCCAGTGAGAGCTGTAAGCTTGTACACTGTCCCCTGTGAGCATTAAAACAGACTATGTCACTGCAACAAGAAAACAGCGAGCATGGGGGGTGTGCAGGACTTACTCCATTGCCCATGATGCAAGAGGAGAGCAAAGCAATTGTGCTAATGCTACAAAATTCAATCTGCACTAATGTTTATTATTGCAGCATAGCCTTAGCATTGTACAGTTTGCAAAAAACCCCACAAAAACAGCCAGTGAAAGAGAGTCAATGCCTTTTTTACATCACAGAGGTGACAAAAAATGAAACACAGAAGATAGAATGATGGATAGATTAAGTCATCATTAATTGAGTGGTCAGAATTTTAATTTCATGTGGAAGAACTGAAGTTTACTATGTATTGAGAGGCTGTTCAGCATAAAAATATTGGGCAAGAGACTCAGAATGACCAAATGACAAAGACAAGGAAATATGAGGAGTTTAAGATATTGAAAAAAGGAAAAAGCTGGTTTCTGAGGTAACAAGTAGAGACAGCATCATTCAATGGCTAGATTTCAGAGCTTGTAATACAAACCCCACATTACATCTAACTTCTCAGTACCTTCCTTGTAAAATAACTGGATTTTTGTAATACTTGTTAGTAATTCAGATTTCATCTTTACAATGCAAGGGTTCATTCCACTGAGTGCTAAATGGTTTTCAATAACCCAACAGAGCAGCAGTATGTAACGTTAGAATGGCTTGGAGGTCTCACCATACCATGTTTCCAACTCCAAATCTCTATGCCTTTCCAAAGGAGAAAGAAGGCATAGAGTTGACCAGACAAGAAGCCAGAGATACAACCTCACAGAGGAATAGTCAGCCAGTGTTGGCACCTGTTCTGAAGTCATTCCCAAGTATCTAGCTTAGAGTATCATGTGGCTGATTCAGGCCCTTTGTGCTACCTCAACTCATTTAATAGTCCTTCATCTACCAGTTAGGGTAAGATAACCTTGTAAATAGGTTGAATCAATAGAAGTAGTAGGTTGACAAAGCATGAACAAACTTTGTAGATGATACAGGCCCAGTCTGGCTTTGGTCATGCCAATAAGTATATGAATGAAAATTACCACAGGACAGGAAATTCAGGGGAAATCAATGACCCAAAGTTTTTGGGTCAATGACCCCACAGATCAGTTTAGTCATAAATGTTTGCCTTCAATTGACTTACAAAGATTAAGGCTGTTTTGTATCTGTAACGACAGAACACAAAAAGGCTGCCTTTCAGGAACACACACACATGCACAAAAGATTTTATCTATTAATGCCCGAGACCTTCTTTGAAATGAGTCTCGAAATTTAGATAACTTAAATAACAATTCTTAACAATTTTGCTAACTTCAAGGCAAAATTCAAAGTTCTGGAGGATACACTGACGTGCTTGTTCTCATTACTGTCCACACAGTCCTTGATTTCACACTGTTGTTGCATGTGGATTCTTGCTGTTTTATTTGTGTTATGGTTTAATTTATTCACTGCTGCATGAACCTCTGACTTTATGTGAACTTCTTTTAATGTTTCATCAGGAAAGCCCTGACATTCTGGAAGTATTCCTTTATCTTCCTTAATTCCCAAGGGATGTTTAACAGTAAACCACCACGTGTTTTAACTCTGCTGGTTTGTGGGACAATTTCTGGCATTTCTATACCCCCTATATAAGACACAAAACCTTAATACCTTGAATGTAAATATCTAAATCTGAGTCGCCTCATAATTCCTTTATTACCAGTGGAGAGAAAGAAATGATCTTACAGTGTGGTTCATTTGCATTGTTTTAGATTTCAAACACACTCCAGTGACTTAGCAGGCCTTTTTCTATTCATTGATTACTAAGACAACCCGGAAAACCAGCTCAGAAAAAAATATTAAAATCTGTAGCTGTCCAAATGTAAGTCTTACCAATTCTGAGATCAAACCACTAACTGATCACACAAATCCTACCTTCATTCTCTGGGTGAAGTATTGACCGAAGTAAAACAGAGTGTAAAGCCATACAGGGGTAAAGCCTGTTCCTCATCTGCCATGGGTATTCTGGAGGTCTATGAGATATAAAATGAAATGCGTGCAAAATATGTTTGCAGTCTGAAAATTATGGTCCTGCCTAATACTTTAGCGTTGCAACTTGAGGTGTGCTTGCACTAGTCCTGGACCTTTGCCAGCAGTACACCAATGTAATCATAACTGTATGATTTGTCCTCATTCTGATAATGCTTCTGGCAGGACTCTGTCCATTATGAAGCAGATTATGCTGTCTAATAACTCAGGTTGTTTCTTTACAATAAAATTGGGATGTTGGGTGGTAAAACTGATTTTTTGAAATCATGTGATGAGCCAAAAATTTAAGCAAAGAACCTCTTCAAGTTAAGAGAAATGGAATATGTGCCTTGATTCTCTGCAACCATGCATCAGTATGGACTTTATCCCTTTGGTAGAGTTATACAAGCTATATACAAATTATGAAAGAAATACAAAGCAGAAGAGAACACAGGCCAGAAATGAGCCTGGAACAAACCATCATAGAAAAAAACATGTACTCTGGGTTCATACACAGCTGAAGCCAGGGGAAAAGGAAGCACAGTCCAGGGCATGCACCACTTGGAAGTATCTCTGGTGCACATACATGCCATTGCAATTTCCCACAGAAGAAATTATTCAGTATCTTTGCTGATGCAGATACCTTTTATAATGCGGTCATCAATGGGGATAGAGAAAATAGTTTCCCTCAAAGATTTGAGGAGAACAGAGATGGGATGAATACAAAACTGAGAGCAGGGTCTTGTCTCAGCTTCATCACCAATTCCCTTTTTTCTTGTCCCTTTTCTTTTGTTTCTGCTCTTTATTGTAAAACAGGGGCATATTAGCATACGCATCTCCATGAGTTGCTATAAAGATCAATCCCTAGTGTCTGCAAAATGCAAAACCTTTTTTTATTGCTGCCAGTGTAGGAGGCAGTGATTTCTTTTGTGATTTGGAGAAGCATAGTACTGTAAGAAATTACAAAAATAGCTTTTTAATGGAGGTTTTAAAAGTACTTAGAAAAGTTTAAGTGAAACTCGACAATCTCTTTTTCCATTAAAAAAAGTACTTCAAGTTCCCACTTCAAGTAATGTAAAATAACAATAAAAAGAGACCAAGAAGAGATTAGACTCATCTTTCTGAGTGCTTTCTATTAAATGAAGTTTTATAATGAATTTTAATTCAAATCCATTGAAACTTTTTAATATCTCAGTTTTTAAGAAGCAACAGCATGTTTTAAGTCTGATAGAATCAGAAGAATTGCACCCAATCTGGACTTGGGTTTTGGCAGCAAAGAGCTTTTGGAAGCCAACCTATCCAATTTTTTTCTGAAGATAGTGTGTTTGAATATACGGAATTTTCATTCTTTCTTGAGCACAACCACAAGTATGGATATCAAAAAATGACCTTCTGGCTAGAGTATGGTAAGTCTAAGTTTGGGAGTTCCTAAGGTTTCTCCATAGATGCAAGATAGATTTAGTGATTTCACTTTCAGTTCAGGATTCCTTAATCAATTCAATTCAGGGTTCACAGTGGGTTTGTTAAGAGAAGACTTCTCACACCCTATTACAACTAATTCATCTATTATGCAGTACTGCACAGGAAAATTAACTCTGCACTGTACTTACACAAGCACTTGCTTAATTGCTCTGCTGATACATTGTGGGTTGAGTTGACTTATAGCAACATAGAATACAATTTTTAAGGTACTGTAGCTGTTGTGAGAATAATCTTTCATTTTTAGGCATAATTCAACACAAAAGGAGTTATGTTCTGGTAACTTGAGTGTTTAGGCCATTACTTTCTGATCATATTCTAAATACATTTTCTCCACAAAACAACATCAGAGATAAAGTTTCTCAGCTGAACGCCCACCCATCAAAATTATGCAATTTAAGACCAGCAATATTGTCTTCCTTAACTCACCAGTTTCAACCCCGGTCTTCTTTGTGGAGAAGAATAGGCTATGCACAACATTCTCAACATTATTTTAGGCAAGAGTGCCGTGATATATTTTTTCATAATAAAACATCTTTATTTTCTTTTTTCTCTTTACACAGTGTCTAATAGTTCATCCCACATATCCTGGACAAATTCAGAATTAAAGAAATGCATTGCTGTGTACCACTGCCATCTGCTGCTAATCTGTCCCTGTGGATACAGAAGGCCTTATTTCACCATATATTCAAGCCAGTAAAGATTTTCAGCTGAAGGTGCATGGTCAGTCTAATATTCCCTGCATAATATTTTTAAACCATCTCTCCCCATTTTATCATAGAGGTCCTCATTGCATATCTTAGCAGATACACTGAGGCGATTGTTTTAATTTCAGTTTCAGAAGGAAAATTATTTTCTTCCCCCAGTCAGTGAAAAAGGTTTGTAATTACAATCTCATCCAGAACCAGACTGTTCCAGAGAGGAAGTGTCCATCTTAGAGACTCCAACAGTTTACACATTCACCATCTGTACTCAAAGATCTTCAGTAAGAACATGTTATTTCTAGAGTCCCGCTTCTCCAGCACTTCTGACACCCACTCATTCACACCATTTCTAAGGAGTAAGTCATGTCAGAATGCAGAATCTCTGCATAGTTATTTTATATGCTACTCTGACTTCAGTTTCTAAATACATGTATCCAGGATATATCAAGATCTGCTGCATAAATATCATCAAGAAGCAAATACCATTCAACGTGAAAAAGAGCAAAGGAGAGTATGGTAACGTGGAAGAGAAAATAGAGGACCCTCAGTCTCATTTATAGCTGTATGACTGATTGAAGCTACAATACAAATCAATTGGACAAGATGTGAGTTGCAGGAATGCATATCTTCTCCCTTACAGCTTGTTTTCCGAAAAAGATGGAGCTATATCTTTCTTCTACAGTATTTGGAGAACAGAATATCTCTTATTAATATTTGATATGACCCTTCATGTATTTTTAGACAGTGATCCAGACTGCACAGAACAGCATGTACAAGGTCACAAAAATATGTGTATGAGTTCATAAGCGTTGAAATTTTAAAAAAATAGTTGGGAAAATGTCACACCTATTTGAAAAACCTCCTACTACATTTGCTTATTATTGAAAGATGTCAGTAACTGCTTCAGAGAAACACTAGGAGATATTTTGGGGCCCAGCTTTGGGGCTTGTATTTCTTACTCTTGAGCTCTGAGGTAGAGCTGGTTGTGGCCTTCTTCAAAAAAAATCCTGAGGCTTTTACTGATAGATATACTAAGCACATGTTTTAGAGCCCAGAAAATTATTATCAGCAAAGATATCTGCTGTAACAATGAGTTGAAGGAACTCACTGGCTGGGAAACAGGGATGAAGTAACTCCTCTGGCAATGCCTGGTCAGAATTGAGATGACAAAGTAACAGGGGAATACAAAAAAAGATCAAGCTTGAGAAAGCAGATAATTATAATCTAGAGCATATGAACAGATGGCAACACCATCAATCAATGAATAAATAATAGTGCAATCTGACTTGATGGGATGATTGGATGAGCTCAGATGACACCAGGCACACTCCACCTTATATAACTAAGTGGCTGTCATGAAGCAGAGCAGGATATGAGCACATTCATGCCCCAGAAAGTGGAAAAAACAAAATTAGCAGGTGTCATATGGCTGGATATATTTGAACTGCCACTGAGCTGATGAATTGACTTGTGGCTATCATCTGGAGCTAGAACCACTAGCTACAGAATGTTTCTGCAACTGGACCAACCCTTAACAAGAGGAATGAAAACCAAAACAAGAAACACAGGTGCACAAAAAGGGCAACAGGCTTTCTGCATGCTTCTCTGAATGGAAAGATTCATGTTGCCACTAATAATGTTATTAGTCACATTTCTGTGTAACCCTGGCAAGTGAGGTGTCAGGTAACAGGTGTCATCCATTTTGCTCCTTCCAGTTCATGTTTCATAGTTCAATTTCATTTCCACTACTCACGTACAGCAGAGTTGTTAGCTGTATGGCACTTCAGATGCTGCTGCAAATTCAATTACAGTTTTATTTTATCATTTGATATGTCAGTGGAATAGAAACAATCAAGAAGATTGACACTGATCATAATCTAGACTGTCATGCCCAATCCTTGACATAAGCAAGAGTTAAAAAATGTGTCAGTCATTCAAGATCCTAACTCTCCAAACTAGCTTGTAACGTGGATGAAAATGGATTCTTCACTGTTTGCAAATAAACCTATACGCTATTCTTTGATAAACAGAATTTCCTGGATAACAGAATTACTTTTGAAGACACATAAATTTAAGAGCGAACATTTGTGGCTATTATTTAATTTAAAAGTTGAATACAAAATCCCAGAAACTTTATTATTTTTAATAATGATGTTATGTTTTCATTCAACATAGATTTTATGCTAATGTCCTTCCCCGTACTAAAGAAAATTTCATTTTTTAGTCACATTAGTCTTTTATTTTCTATGTATTTTCACTGCAATAATTTAGTGTGTCTGCTGTTTTCAACAATATGATAGTATTTGCAGCATCAATGTTGCTCACTTTGTCTGAACATGCCCTAGCAACACATACATATTATGAGATTAAATAAAATAAAGAGGTAAATCAATCTACTTTCTTCAGAGTGGTAATGAACCCTTCATTACTCCAGGATGTTGACATAGATAGGTGTATCTCATCAAAAGCGGACAAGAATAATATTGACTCTTAATGGACACAAGGAAAGCACTTCAAAATCATTGAATAGCTTGCTCTCCTATTCTACAAATAAATGTTGTTTGTCGTGATCACAGAGGCAACAATTAAAAGCAAGTATCTCCAAATACTTTTAAAACTCTTGCCAAGAGATTACAAGCCATTAAAAATGTTTTAATGGCAATAAGCAACCATCTATTCTTATCACAAAAATTAATAAAGAAGAAAGTACACAATGTATATTCTACAGGTTCCAGGTATCTACCAGACAGTAACATCAAGTGATGGGTTTATTAACATGTAATGCATGGGCTTTGTTACTTCACCCTAGACTGCACAGCGTATTAGACCATTAAGCTTATATTTTATAAAGAAACACCAGAATAGCATTTACAAGGTCCAAATGAAGAACCAAGTGAGAATATATTTGGGACACTTGGGTACTCCTATCCTAAACCGCAGCAATTAGATTGTGTCCACTGTCTGTACATCAGAGAACCAAAAAAAAAAAAGCTGCTTCTCAGCAAGACTGTCAAGAGGGGCCCAGACTTAAAGAATTACTTTAGCAGACATATGTCCCTGCGCTCAAAATTATGATTCAACAATTCCACCTAATTATGAATATATCAAAAACTTGTTAAGGGCCTCCCTGTTCAGCCAAAGAAATCCATAGACTACATAAGATTTCAGGAAACAGAGGTTATGTATCTACGGTTGATGTTCTCTGAAACATGGAATCCAGGCCCGTACTCAGAATATAGGTCTTACCACAAACAGTGACATTTCTGTCTTCAGGATAACATCAACAGCCATGTTCAGGATCTGCTGAACCTTCTGCTATATGCGAGAATATACAAAACAAAATACTCACAGCTTAATTTTTGTTCACCTGCAAAATAATGTCCAGGCCGTATGACAAAGAGGTGTTGAGGAAAAAGGACAGAGAAAAGTAATAATGAGGAAAGATGAACACAAGGAAATAAGCTCACTGTCTTTCACTGATAAGCCAGATGAAGACAGTTTCGTACTCTTTCATAAATTCACAGCTCCTGAGTTATGACTTTATCTTTCCTGCAAACAGCACTTTCAGGACCAGCCAAAATTGTTAGAATACCTTTTTAACAGCACAGGCTGTGGAAGGGATGCTAAGTGGCTGGCTCTGTAAATAACAGGACTGGAGATATTTCAGAACAGAATTACTGAATGCGGTCAACAAAACTCATGGATAAAGGAGATGTGTTTGAAATAGGCAAAGCTGAATTTTCTAATAGGCTTTTGAAAAATTCCTCGTCAAAGGCTTCTATGGAAACTCAACATTCAGAGCTTTAAGGAAGGTCTTTATGTTGATAAATAACTGATTAAAAGACAGGGAACAGAAGGTAAGTAGGTTAGCCAGACAGCTCTAGCAATGGAGAGAGGTCATTAGCAGAATTCCACAGGGATTTGTGCAGGGGATGCAGTTATTCGTCATATTCCTAAGCAACCTGGGAAAATGGATGAGCAGTGAGATGAGAAAGCTTTATAATGATATTAACTTATGCACAGTGAAAAGGATGATGGCTTGCTGAATGTGAAGAATTAGGAAAGGTGCTTATGGGAGAAAGTCCCTAAGCAATAAAATGGCAGATGAAATTCTTTGTAGTTGAATGCAAAGTGGTGCACAGAGAGCAAAACAATTTTAAGATCAAGAGTCATTATATACACAAAATTGCATGCATTTCAAGAGAGCATTAGAAGACCCTACCACATACCACTGGCTCTTTTTTACTTTCCTGGTTGGCTTCTGCTTATAGTCACAGTTTGAAGTAGGATACTAGCCTGGATGGATTTGTGGTCTGACCAGGTGGAGAAACTGGGTTTTTTTATACATGTAGCCTGAGTTCTAGTATGGTGCATGTGACAGAAAAACACTCTGGTTTAGGACTCTACAGATTGATTATGTGCTTGCATGGCAGTAACCATCAACTTAAACCTGTCAGCTATTGATATAAATAGCATTAAGAATCCCATGGAAGCTTTCAGCCCTATAGAGTATTCTTCACAAACCAACCACAGGCCCCTTGACTGGCTACACTGTGACTGCACGGGTAAGACATGTTTATCACATAAAATGGGAAAATACAGAAAGTTTCTTCACCAGAGGATGAAGACAAAAATGTTTAACAGAGAAACGTGAATGAAAAAAAACATGGACAAAATCTCTTTCTTCCACAATTAGCAAAACCAGAACACAAAATGGTGTGAGGTTTTCCCCTGGAATTATAGGGCTGAAAAAGTGGAGCTTTTACAGCTAATGCTGAAAATCTCAGAGAACAAAAAATCCTTCTTTGATAAGATCAGATAAGCTTTATCCAGGGGAGCAGCATTCCACCACGAGTTATATTTCAGAATGTCACCTAATGGAGTGACTCTTTTCCCTAAAATACTTCACAGAAGTCCAGGCAATTTGTGTATATGGGAGCCATTATCCAGTTCCACTAATGAGGAAAGGGAGATGTAGATTCAGTACTAACCTTTTGAAATCCCAATACTATGTCCTGACAAGAAGTCTTAGGTAGAAGGTCTCTACCTCCCTATCCATCCATCCAAGTGAATAAGATGTGTCTGCATCAGTAGTGGATCAGTGGAACCATAGTAATCTATCACTCTGTCATCCAGACTATGCTGGAAGTACTACTTCCTAAATTCCTACTAATTCATCTGCTAAGATGATGAAAGAGAAATAGTCCCGGAAGTCTTCATCATCCCACACAAGGGAGAAGTCAAACTGAAATCAAGCAAAGGTGTCAAAAAAAACAGTCAGGAATTGCTCCAATGATTCAGTTCACACTCATTGTGTCAAGTACTCTGATAAAGCACAGTGATGACAAAATTCCTGGCTTCTCTTATTAAAAAGAATGTGCTGGTACATATGTGGCAAACCCTTGTTTGATGAATAATACACTAAACCCTAAACCATCCCTTGAGTTTATCATTGCTTCTGATAATAGGAGCAGGCAGAGTCTCTGTTGCTCAGTGATCTCTCAAATGATCCCAATTCTCTCTAGCAACTAACATGGGAAAAGAGAATCTCAACTAAATTACCATTCAGAACGAATGTAAAGAGGAATAGAATCTCTTGTCAGGAGGATCAGCCTGGTATATTCATAGAGATCCATACCAGACACTGGCTGAAGATGACAGCTTCAGCTTCTGATAATCCTAGCAAGCAAGGTCTAAGAAAGGCACAAAAAACTTCTAAACAACTACTGTTTAGATTATTACACACGTATGTAAGGTTTGTAGGCAGCGACATGTCTTTAATGCAAATGGCAATGCCAGTTGATAAGCAAAGCTCCCCATGTGGTTTGAGTATAGTTCACAGCTCAGGGCCAATCTTTGTAGAGTCCAAAAAGTCATCACCAAAAGGGAACAACATTTTTGACAGTCTGAAAGCCAACACTACTCTGCTCTCTGTGTCACTCTTCAGTGCCACCCACTCCTGTAGGTATCCTCTGAGCATGCCTTATCACATATGCTCAGGACTGTGTCCCTCACAAAAACACAGCAGCAGCAGGTTGCTCGTCTTCACAGAGAGGCCACTCTAATCATGAGAGGTTCTGCCCTCGAATCAGCTCCTTCCTCAGCTTGCTTGCACCCTCCCAGAAGGCAGTCATAATTGCTAGTTTATAGGCTTGTCTGGGTGGAATCCAGCCTTTTATTCTAAGATGTTCTACTGTGCAAAAGTCTGTGGTGTCTGCCTCAAAAACTTTCTCCATGAGCACAATACACTTTTTATGGGAGCAGGAGGGCATGCCAAAGCAGGTGCGAAATTGTAAGATTTACTTCCATGGCTTCAACGAGGGAAAAGTGCAGAGAGACAGCCAGTGTACTGAACCTATTCCCTTCTTCACAGACTTTAGGACATCTAACACCTATTACAGATTTCAGCAAAGATGTTTATTTGTCGCAGACGTTACTGTCCAGAGGGACAAAGGTGAACCTTCTGTACACTGATAGCATGGCCCCATTCTTATTACACACAGTGGAAATATTGCTAATTTTGTTAGAAATTGAGTCAGATCCTGCCACCAAACTAGTCACTGAGATAGGAAGTGTTGAGGAGTAAGTCTTACTTCTGCCTTTTCAATCCAAAACAAACAGCAATCCAAAGTATATTTTCCCATTTCAATCACTTTCCTGATTTAATAAACCCCTCCTTACTGTCCTAGGGTAATAGTATTGTTTATTGATTACTCATTCTTCAAATTGAATCCCATCTGTTTTATTTTTACTTATTCCCAATGTTTCCAATTAAATAGGGAATAAGATCCTAATTCCGGTATGGTTCGAACATGGTGAAGGCTACATCTTTGTTTTTATCTTCTGCTTTGGAGTCTATGGATGGATGGTTTCTTTAAAAAAACTTATTAAACATTAGAAAATATAAACACTGCTGTGAATGGGAAGATATGGAAACATTTCTTTACAGGTTTGTTTTATCTTTCCTGTTTCGAAACAGGATGGCAAAACTTCACAAAATATAATACCACAGAAGACCCATATCACTTTGACATAAATTCCATGCTGGGCCTTATACGCAGAAAGTCAAGCAAATTCAAATATAAACAACACAACAATTTCTATTCATATAGCATAAAATAGATTGCTTAAGTTAGATGCCGTGGGAGATGGTTTGCACCAATGCACATGCCCATACACCAGCATACATGTCCAATCTCCTCTCCTACTAATACCTCTCTTCCTGACATTGTAGCTTCGTTTGATGTTCTCAGGCTTAGCTGCCCTTGAACACTGTCATTTCCATTGCCTGGCTGATATACTTTGCCTAGAGATTTGCATTGCAGAAGCAATATTGATGCCTTTTCCTGGTTTTAAAGTCAAGAAGAAAACATGGTTAGAAGGGGAAAAGAGGTTTTACCTCCATATTTATTTTAAGGATCCTTAGCTGCACCATGCCCAGGTGTAATATGCCGAAATGCACATTGCAATGCACACCTCCAAAAGATCTGGTATAACATTATAGGTTGTACTTACTAGCATATCTAGCAAAGATTCCCCAATGAGGGGCTCGAGTGAGGCCCCCTCCCCTACGAACCTTCCCCCGGGTGGTTCTCCCAGTTTACAAAATGTGTTCTGGAGAGGATCTTGGTGTCTGGGGCTTTCTGATCCCTAACTATGAAGTTTCTAAGATGTTTAGTCTCCTAGATAAACAAAATAAGTGTAAGAATGTAGGCTAAAAAACACTAAGAATACTAAAACTATAAAAAGGTATATAAAAGCAGTATGAAAGAAAGGACAAAAAATCAATATCATTATTCACTTTTGCTCTGAATAGCTAAACATGAGTCACTGCACCTCTTAATTCTCCTCATGCAATCAAAGCATGTCCTAAAACACACTGACCCTCCAATCCCATGTTCTTTACTCTTCCTGAAAGCTAACAGAACCAGTCTAATTTAAAGTCTCCTCTAATCAAACCACCTCTGTAGTTTGTCCTAGTGTCTCTCCCAGTCTTCAGTGACAACTCCATCTGCCACTGGAGTCTGCTGTGACAAAATACAATTGTGTCTCCACTGCTGAAGAGACCTGAGAGGGCTTTGAGTACACAGAAAACCATTGGGATTCTCGTGATTCATTTTCATGCTTTATACAGTGTTGCACATAATGGTTTTTTTTATGGAAGTGAGAAAAGAGGGACTGAAAAATCCCCACATTACCTAATGTAGTACAACTTGTGTGCAATCTATCACTGGAGCTGTAAGTCACATATGTATTACGTACATGATGTCTCTCAATTCAGCTTAGCTTATGCATCATCTCTTCTTCGACAGTGGAATTAAGAGGTGGAAGCCCATGAAAAAAGCAAGCTAAAGGTATTCAGAAGTACCCATGAATTTTATTACCAATTCAGAAGAAGACCACATTAGTTGTCAACATTAGTCAAGGCACCAATTCTGTGATGTCCTTACTGTAAATCACATACAAATGATTTTCTCTGTGCTTGCTTTTCATGGCCAGCATTTCACAGAATACAGTTTGTGTTGGACAAACCACTGACACATACTGAACAACATCCTGAGAAGTTCCTTGAAGGATTTTTTTCCCCCTCTTTTGTCTGCTGTACAGTATGTTCCAAATATGGAGGCTGGAAGATATTGTTAAAAAACAATTGCTAAAAATCTTGCCTGCACTAATTGTAAAAAACTAATCTTGAAAAATAATTAAATTTACTTTTTATCACTTTGTGTTTAAGTAAAGCTTTTTCTGCACAATTAACATACGCACATTATTTTATTTTGCTCCCAAAAATTAACTGTAATTTTCTGGTTCTCTTTTACTAAGTTGATCTTTAGCTTGCACATATTTCAGAAGAAAGCCTTTGTAGCAAGTATAATCGAAGTGAAATTTCTATTTTTCTAAGTCCTAAATTAGACACAAACTTAAAAGTTTCACATCAGACTATCTCCAAACGCTGGCACGTAACTAGCTTGATTTCCCTCATGTCCATTGTTCTCTATCACATCTTTCAGTTTAAATTTTCTTCTCCTTTTATTTTTTTCATCAGGTTTATTTATCTTTAGCTGTTACACACTGTTTCACAGGATTGCAAATTGTGATGCTAATTGATAGCAAAGAAGAGCCACTACGCAGAATTCAATGGCAAAATTCCCACACACAGAAAAAGAAATCTCTCTGATACATTTTAACTGAAGCTCTTCTGGACTTTGGGCCAATTATATGCCTGCCATTATGCATTTGTTAACTTTTTACTTTTCTGGGGTGAAACACTTGACTTGGAGAAATTGAGTTTTCTGTCTTCTCCTCTCTTCTTTCCCTTGAAAGCAACAAACACATCCCCTTCCTTTTAAAATGCAATTATGTTTCTTACCATCCACGCTGTGACAAAATCTCCCATCCAAGTCCCAACTGCAGCTACCTTCATAAAATTTTCATTCCTGATGCCCATGAAGTCTGTTATAATGTATGCACTGTGGAAACAAGAACAAAAACGTAAGATGTACATATTTGCTGAATGTAGTTGCAAAGAACTTGCATTAATGACAAAAATTATCTGTGAAAGATTTCCCATTGCTTTCATAATAACTTTTTCTGCTAGATCTGAGTCTTGACATAGAATTGAGCCCATATAGGTCAATTCCAATTAGAAATGCAGTGTGAATCTGATTTTGAAGTCCGTGTGTCTTTTGAAGGTGCTAAAATAACAACTGGCAAAGAGTTTGGGATTATGTGAAGCTTCTGGAAGTAGAAAATGTTCTACACTTTTTATCTTCTTCCTTTATACAAATAGAGTTGCAACATTCTTGGAATCAGTGACTTTGCAAAATCCTCATGAAGAAAAATGAAAATCTTTAAGGCATCTTTAAAAAGATAATTGAGCTGCTAAACTTTTCACTCCATCAGTTACATAACCACAATTTTTTAACACATCAGTGCAAGCAAGTTTTGCAAAATTTCAGTGAGATGCCACTGTTTCTAGATTCATACAATTTATTTTCACATATGTATTTTACTTAAATCCAAAGGAAGCATTTTCATTCTGCCCAAATGATGCAACAGATAGGATTTATAACTTCACATAATAATTTGACTTCTAACTTCAGGTTCACCAAGATGCTATAAGGACAATTAAAAAGGTAAAGTTACTTGTTTCAGATTAAAAGCCTTTCTGAAAAAAAACATACCTTTTAAAAGACTGATAGCCTTTTCTAAAAGACTTTAATAGTGGTCAACAAGAGGTTGCTCTCCTCAAGAGCTAATAATGATGATAACGAATATGAACAGCAAATGTATTTTAACTTCACAAGTGATATCTTTGCTTTCAAGACACTTGCAAACACTGCTTATGTAATGTTATTCCTATTTAAGAGTACACACAAGTGGCACAATTACTTGTAAAAGCATCCTTGGACATTGTGCTATCCATTATTCAAACCTTACCATTATTACATACCAAATATTGCAATGTCTAGGAGCTAACAGACCCTATCTCTGCAACTGGATCAGTGCAAACTGATCCCACTTTCTAGGCCAGTTCTGCTGAAATCTAAATATCTGATCAGGACAGAAGGTCTTGCTAGCACAAATCCATGTACAGCATGGCATAAAAATATTATCATCACTGAAGAGTTTCATGGCACATGAAAAATGTCCTACAATAACAACCCTTTTCATTATAGACATTATGACCTTTCAGCTGGCATGTCACTAACAAAAATGCCACCTGTTTTGGTTTTTATTCCTGTAGAACAGCACATAAATGCTGGTTCTGATTTCCCACTGGAAATGAAAAAATAAAAATGCCAAACTTACAAACTACTTTTAATAACATTCCACGGACTTAATAAGATCATCAGTATCCTAAATTTACCATGTTATAAGTAAGGATGTAAGAACCCAAGAACAGTTACACCAGGTCAGCCTGAAGTCTCCCTGTTCCAATGCTCTGTCTCCAAGAGAAGACAATAGCAGTAACAAAGGAAGAGTAAGAACTGGCAAGAACATCCCTCCCAGATATATTCTCCCAGATGCTTCATAACTGGAAAATATTTGGACTTCCTTTTTCTCCTGCATCTTGGGCATGCCATTCTTGTAACATCCATGAAGGCAGAAAATCATCAATTCTACATTCCTTAAAAGGGTGTCTTATTCACAAAGAAGGCACAGCAATAGGTGTAATTTTTAAGGAATGGCCCTCAAATGCAAAGCACATCAGTGGGAGACACATACAAAACCCCAGGGTTCTCACCTTTTCTTATATGCACTACACATTCTTATATGCATTATACATGATTACAGGTGTACAATAAGCAAACACTTGCATAACACCCCCAGAAAATGGGCCACTTGGGTGATTCCTATAGCCCTGTCATATAGAGCAGTCCTGCCAAAGCCACCCCTGGCAGGCTGCTGGACACCACGAGGACTAACCAGAAAGGCTGAGAGTGATGCCTTTTCCTGGTTTTGAAATCAAGAGGCAAACACAGTTAGAAGGGAAAAAAGGATTTTACCTCCATATTTATTTTAAGGATCCTTAGCTGCACCATGCCCAGGTGTAATATGCCGAAATGCACATTGCAATGCACACCTCCAAAAGATCTGGTATAACATTATAGGTTGTACTAATTAGCATATCTATCAAAGATTCCCCAATAAGAGGCTCGAATGAGCCCCCCTCCCCACGGAGCCTTCCCCTGGATCGTTCTATCCTAGTTTACAAAATGTGTTCTGGAGAGGACCTTGGTGGCTTTCTGTTCCTTAACTACGAAACCTCTATAATGTTTAGTGTCTTGATTTAACCAACAAGTCCAAGAATGTAGGCAAAAGCACTAAGAATACAGAAGTTGCAAAAAGGTATAAGAGGGGTATAAGAGAAAAGGCAAAAAATCATCATGGCATCAAGAGGTCACTGATCCCTGAATATGGGTATTACCTAGTAGAAGAGAAATCAAATCAGATAGAAGTGATTCTTTTAATGGAAATTGAAATTTTCAGTGTAATCCCTGGTTTTTATGAATGTCAGAAGTATCAGAAGGCTTATAATAAGGCTGAAGAAGATGGATACAATACTTAAATACACAGAAAGGCCTTGAAAGTATCACATCTTCCCAACAGTTCTTTTTGTCATTTCAAACATAAAAGCATCAAAGAAGCCTAGTATAAATTGTGCATTCCAGTCTACAAGTAACTAATGCCTGAATTAAATATGCAAATTGAAAAATCTTCAGTTAGTGTCAAAATAGCATATTATTATAAAGAAAGTGTTAGGAATATAAACTTGCGTGTTTTAAGTGCATTTACTGATTAAAATACAGCTCCAACTTTTTATGAACAGGAAGAATATTTTTAACATTGTCATCTTATTAGAAATAGCAATAAAATACATTACTATTTCATTAACTGTTAGCATTACACCCCGTGTCTTTCATAGTTTCTCCAGTATTTTTTTTATTTCAAAACAAAAAGGGAAGCTGACTATTTTAAAATAGGGATTTGGGCCAGCTAAAAATGAATTTTAAAAAAGAAACCTAACCCTCCAGTTTTCATTTTCAGGTTTTAGTTTAAATAGAATTGAGAACACTCGACATTTTCAAAAAAGCCACACTTTCTGATGATGTTATCAGGATATATATTATAACAGTGCCAAAAGTAAAATTAATTCTATTGTGGAAAATCATCACATTTTTCTAGCTTTAGCTAGTGATCAGAGTAGTTTTCTTTAATTGTTAAGTCTGCTTCCTGTCTAGGATCCATGTCTACACCTTGCAGGAGGACTAAGATCTGCTGGGTTCCAGTTAACTGTCATGGTCAGCCCAGATTTTCTATAGCTTGTCAAAAGACTTCTGTTTGCTTCACCATATGTGTATTCTGCAGTAAGGCACAAGCATATTGCATGAGTAGCACAGTCTAAGGAAACAGTGAGTGAAAAAACACAGCAGTTACAGCTCAGAGTAAAAATGCTCTTCTGAAACAGACAGGATAAGTGGAAACAATTAAAGGCTGAGAAGAAAATACTTGTGAATATTATAGATAAGGGACAAGTTTGTGACTGGGATCTGGGAGCCTTTCACAGTAAGACTAGAAGTTGCAGCACCAGGGAAACTGCTCCTAGCAGGCCAAAATTTAGGGAAGGTAGACCAGCATTTTAACAGAATAGGACGAAACAGAGGAACCAAAAGACAAAGGAGACCTGACACAGTTCTAAAACAGATTAAAAAAAAAAATCAGAAGTAACTGTCTACATCCATGTTGACGCAAAAGGTATGTTAATAACCATGAGTCAGAAAAAGACATATGAGCCCAATGTATTTGAACAGTTTCTGGAGTTAGCATCAGTGTGCACAGAATGGATAAAGAGGGAGACAGCAACACTAGCCTGGAGATTTTGTTCAAAGGAAGGTATCAGAGCATTTTTGCAAAGAAGGATGACACTTTACCAGCTGCTAAAATGACCAACAGTCTGAAAGCAAATGGAAGGTTTTAAATTTTGCATTGGATAAAGGTGCACAAGTCACTGTAGTACTATAGACATTGTTCCAAGCACTGGAAAAAACTCAGCACTGAAAGTCAGTGTTGAGACCATGTTTTCTTGACCATCACAGGATCTAAGAATGGGCTATAGCTTGAATAGAGACACTTAAATATAAGTTTAAACCAGGAAGTCAAACTATCAATGGAGCTTAGTCAGACAGGGTCAAGGATTTACTTGCCTTACATTACTGCTTGATGGCTAGCATGTCAAAAAAACCCCATGTTCACATATCAAAAGACATTGTTAAACCTATGTGACTAAGTAATTCCCAGTGATGTGACGTAACTTGGTCTCCAGACCCAAAGAGATCTGGATCTCTTGTGAGGCCTGTGACAACTGACAACCCAGACACATCTGAACTGAACCCTGGGTGTTCAGAGACAGAAATGAGAACACAGACATTTTGGGGAGGTTTTAGTTGCCTTTTAAAGCAATTTTAGCAACCTTGATGCATCTTAACTAAGCTTCAGCTGGTTCTTTATACACTCTGGAGTACTGAAGGCACTGGGCTGGCACATAGCATGCAGTGCATATTTTGTACAGAGCCAACGAGAACTGCACCCACAGAGTGGCAACTTAATGCTCTTTAAAAAAGGAGGGCAGGCCTAAATGTCTTTTATGTTGAGTAACAAAATGTCTTTATGTGTTCTGCAGTCTGATATGCACTTTTCTGAGGTGGTTTTATTATCTGTCCTTCCCCCTATATAGCCGATTATCTGTATGGAACTCATCTTCCTTGGTGCATCTGACAAGGTGAAATGCTTCGACATTGGCAAACAAGTGACAGCATGGGAGTTCACACAGGCTGCAATGAAGTGAGTGTTTACATGTGGCACCACAAGCTTTCATTACTCTTAATTTAGAAGAGGCGGAGAATGCCAGAATAACTGAAAACATACATAAAAGACTTCAGATACAGCTCCTGATCTGTATTTGTCACTCTAAAATGACAGAATGGCAAATAAGACACTTGGTAGCACTTCACTCAGCTGAAAATCTATTCTTCTAATGTTAGGAATTGAAGTCAGAGCATGGGGAACTGGAAGGTACCCAGAGACAGGAAGACCTGGTGTCTTATAAACTGGCACATCATAATGAGGATGGCATAATGCATAGCTACCAGCAAACAGTATAGAGAGCACAGCAGCTATTCATCCAGTCCCTAACCAACCCCAGTGCAGGCTTTAGAGATACAGAGGAAACTTCTATGATACCAGAACAGAGAGAATTAAGAGGCACTGAAGCAGGGATTTTGCTTGACAAGACATCAAAGAGGTAACGGCCACAAGAGGCTCAGCAGGCTAATCTCCAAGACACAAAAATCTGAGAAGCAAAACCAGCTTGGCTATAGTGAGGCAGATCCATGGCATAGTGCAGAACACCTGAGACTGATGGACAGATGCTGTAACTAAGCATCACTGGCTGGTAACTTATTTATACATATTTTTTTTTTAAATCAGGCAGCAGAACTGTAATTCTGTGAACCTCTGCTCACCAGTCTACAGGCCCAAGGGCTGTGCAACTTACTATGAGGACTTTGCTTGTAGAGCTCCCAAGCCATTAGAAGTTCTGCTGCTAGGATACACAGGAGCTGCTCACTGTCCACAGACACAGGCCATTTAGTTTCTAGCTTTGCAAGCCGGCCTTTAAGACAAGGTCCATTGAAAAATGCAGCAATTGCAATTCTGTCTGTTCATGTAGAAGAGGTACAGGCATGTAACTTAAATGGTAGGGTACACATGAGATCCAGTCCCAATTCCAAGGGACATTGGTTTAATGCCCTTCAAAGTTAGAGAATTGCACCTCACTGTCATTCTCAATATGAAAAGGTGATGACACAAGAGGATGAGATATGTTTCAAATTCTCTTAGGTGAGGTGAAACTGAAGCTGTACATTCCATATTTTGTATAAGGATCATCTTTCACATATGAGAAAAATATTCTCTTTCCTTCACTTTTAGAATGGATGCCAGCAGTCAGTGTAGGTGTTTGGATTAGATCATAACTACAGTCCTAATTAAGGCGCCTAAGCTAACTGGGACACGATTTTGAACATATTTTTTGTCCTTAATAATGCTATTTGTGGGATTTTCCTGCGTAGGTTTTTGTGGATCTTACTCCAACAAACCAAGCATAAAGCACTTGATGCTCAGTAGAATCTGGACCTCTCTTTAGAGATCAGGTGGCATTCGTACAGATTAACTTTTGCCTAATAATGTTAGTTGTCCTAGGCTATCTCCATGACCAATGCATTCAACAGCAATTCAAAGCAGGATGCTAATTTAGGTGATTTTCTAGTATGCCGTAGTGATGTCATGTAAGAAAACAGCCAACAGCTTACGTCCAATGGAGTTGCAAAATGTAACTCATAGTGACAGGCCTACTGACAGGGGCTGTGAGAGTCTGCGTCTCTATTGGGAAATCTTAGGGATCTGCAAATTCAAAAGTGTTAAGGACCTCCACCATGGGAGCAATGCAGCCTCTCTGGGTAAAAGCAAACTTTGGTGAGTGCTGGAACAGACTTCCAGCGAGTTAAAATGACAGGATTTGATACACCTACATTTTTGTCTGTCAAGCCTTAAATGACAAATAAAATTAGAGACAATGAATGGAAAAGCCAGGAATTGAATCCATATTTCTTCCCTCAGATGAGCACCTTTCTCCATCATTACGTAAGAGCTGTAGTGAAAATTGCGTACTAGCCCTACAGATTCCACTACAAAGCACTTATGAGGGACAGGATAGTATGGGGAAAATCATAAATGGTGCCTTACAAAAGAATTAAACAAACTGATTTCTCAAATTCATTATGTCCATGAGATAACTTTTAAAAATTTTCCAGGATTTTTGCTATTCGTGTGCAATGTGTATCATAAAAATATATATTCTCTTTGGTCAGATAGATGAAAAACAAAGGCTGCATAGTGCATTTAGCACTCTTCTGCTGCAAATATAGGCAACAATACTCAGCCAAGGATAGGTTGCAGAAACATTTCTAATTCTACTGTGCTAACAGGTGAATGCTCACCCATACACTCACACCACAGCCTTACCTGTCCCCACCACATACACAAGCACTGCAGCTGTTTATATTTAGTTGCTTGTGCTTCCATTTCAACTCTGTGACTGCTGCATAAGTTGTTTTTACTGAAGCAATGACACACAGGGTTGCCTCTTACATGCCAGTTTGATACTGCAGGAGAGGATTAAGGTATTTTCTTACTGCTAAGTGAATTTCTTGAAAATTATTTTAGTGGATATTGAAACAAGTTAGGAGAACTGTGACAAGTTAAGAGAGTCATGTCACTTTTTAGCATTTCTTTTAATAGGCTAGTAAAATTCTGCAACTAATCTGCAACAAATCTATGAGCTGGTACATTTAATGACCTATTTGAGTCATTACATTTCCCTGTATAGTATGATATCAGAATAGCTTTACAGTAAAAATTGCCAAAATCCTAGATAAAGCAGGTCCCCAAGGACACAAATAGGACAAGTGGCCTTGGGCAGACCAAATTTGAGGGTTTAAGGAGGATCTTGACTCATAATACAGTAACATGCTCTGCAGACATAAAAATTTATAATTTCAGCCCTTGCTGTATGTGTATGCTGTATGTGAGAAGGATAATGAGTGCTAATTTTCAACAAGAATGCTAAACAGCAACCTAAATCAGACACATGCACATTGAAGAGAAATGTATGCTCAGAGTTACTAGAATTTAGAAAAATGTTGTAAACAGGTTTTTTGGTTGTGGGGGAGGTACATTTGTTAAATGTTGTAGATATGCTTATTTTAAAATACAGATAATTTCTTTGGTGCGTGATACGTCAGAAATAACTACTAACATTTGAAAATAACAGGTGTGGTGGAAATAGCATTAACATTTGAAAATAACAACAGAAACTCAAGAATATATCAGGTAATGCATATATAAAGGTGAAGCTAGATTAGTAATTTAGAAAAAGAGATGCAGTGAAACATTTTCTTTTAAATAAATAATGCTCTGTTTTTAAACTTGGTGAAATACTGGTAAGAATGGATTAGGGTAGTGCTGCTTCTGGCTCTTCATAAAGGGACACGGCATGCACATTTCCATGCCTGTTTTGACATTTTGGTAGGGCTAAGGAGAGACAAGGACAGATGTGTACCAATATTATCAGAACTGGCAGCTCAAAGAAAAAGAATTATGCACATAAAAAAAAAAAAAAAGAGAACTGTTCATGTCATCAATAGAATATAAACAAAATTAAATAGAATAATATAGCTGCAACTCTATCATTCTAACCAAGTGCTTTGATAACTTTAAAACTTCAGTGAATTTCAGCAAAAGTTCATAATTTCTATCTGTTTCAGCTGTAGGGATGACACAGAAGTTTAAATGCATTATTACAATCCTGAATAAACAAGTAACTGCAGTATTATTGTTATTCAGAAAGGGAAAAGTAGGACAATTTGCAGTTGTTACAAAACACTGGATAAACACTGCTTGTAAACAGCAGAGTAACTGGGAAAGTAGAAGAAGAAAAATATTTTATTAAATTTTAGTTAAAACTTGTAAGTATTAGCAGATGATGCAACTTTGCATATCAGTCATTCTTTAACTTCCTACACTTCCCCAAAAAATTGATAAAAAGATTTGGGGATTTTTATTTTAAAATAACGAAATGCCAGAAAACTACAAAAAACGTGCCATAAGTTAATGAGTTGGAGCAGAGGGAACAAAGAAATGTTGACACAGAATCTCTGCTGACAGATCCTCAGTGATCATAAATGATGAGAATTTGAGCTGGATCTGAAAAGAATTGTAGGCCACAGGTTTAAAAGGGATACTACAATCTGATATAGCCACAAATGAGCCCTAAATAGGAACCTTCTGAAGCACTTTCTCTGCAAATGGTTTGTTCTAAAACATTCTCCAAGTTCTACAGACTGCAGACACATAGCCAGTATTCTGTGGATAAATCAAAATTAATTAGGAAACTGTCATAAGAGTAAAAGTTTTTATTTAAAACTACTTACAAGTGCAAACAGAAAATATATTTCAGGTTGGATGGGGCTTTGAGCAAGCTGGTCTAGTGGGTAGTCTCTCTGCCCATGACGAGGGGGTTGGAACTGGATGATCGATAGGGTTCCTTCCAACCCAAACCTTTCTATGATCCCATGATTCTGTTATGTATGTTTGGGTTTGAATCTGTTTAAGATGAATGCTGTATATCTGTCTTGCTGCAGTCAGAATCAGCCAAGATATAGAAATTAGAGTTGTTAAACAAAAATTATTCACCACGCTCACAGGTACCTTTGAGAAGAAATGGAAGGAAAATGAGGCTTGGCAACTCAGGAGCTGGTCTGAGGATTTGGTTGGCTTCCCTCATAATGTACTATCAGCAGCAGATTGCAGAGCAGATGGAAAAGAACTAGACTTCAAGCAATGTACAAATTATGAAATTGAGGAGATTGTTTCTTTACTGTATTACTTGAAAACTGTATATAAAGCACAACTGTGTCTAGGGCCAGTCATTTGACAAGAGCTGGCAAGTAATCACAGCAGAGAGTTTCACATGGAAAACACAGTGAAGAAGACAGCCTGTTCCTCCACTACTTGGCTGACAAAGCAAACACCTTTGCTGTGACTTCTTAACCATCCAATGCTTGATATCAGTCCAACACTTGATATAACTTTGTTCTGTATTGTACTGACTGATTTATTTTCTGGTCCCTACAATACTCACTATTTTAAATAAAATTATAATTGAAATACAGAGGAAAAAGTGACAGAAGTATTTTTTTAAAAATTTACCCTCAAATCAACAGCTCTCTATCGCAGACTGTCCATTTTACAATACAGACTTCTTTTAATGTCTTGAAAATGAGTTATCAGAAGACAGACACATCAGAATCATGCACTGCTCAGATTTTTGCTCTGACACTGTCACTTTTAACACAACCGTAAGACACAGGAATGAAGAAAATACACAATTTGTGGTCTGGACATCATTGAAAAGAATATTCTCCTAATTTTCCCTAAGGACTATCACATCTTCAAACAATGGAGAGAGAGACAGAGATGTATGCACATGCATTTTTGTTACCCAGACACTAAGTTTTGATGGTTTTGCTTACATTTTTAAGGTCGATTAGTTACAAATACTGTGTTTCATCTCAATTACAGACTTAAAAAAAAAGTCTCAATTCCATCTAGTAATTCTAGGATTTCCTGGAAGAGCCCACTTCTCTCCAGAGTCAATGGAGAAGACTTTACAGACATAATTCATCTGATTTGTCTTAGACATCTGCACTGGGTCTGGCTGAGATGGAGCCAATTTTCTTTATAGCATCTTGTATGGTGCTGTCTTTTAGATTTCTGACCTAAGGAGTGCTGATAAAACACTGATGCTGCCTACCTGTTAGCTTACCCTGTTAACATGCAAGAACACCTCTGAATGAGAAGAATCTTCTGGGGATTTCAGTTCCATTAAATGTAAAAGTAGTTAGTTAAATGCAAACTCATCCTTATTGGATTCTTAAACTATGAAATGTGACCAAATCGGCATTTTTATATTTTAAGACTGGTACAGTTCACATTACAAGAGTGAAGGTCTAACATTCCTTGTAGGTCTACACACATCTCAAACTGCCACTAAAACCAGTGACTTCAGTTAAAATATGTAGTCTGGAAAATACCATTCTAACTGAAAAAAAAAAACCTTTTTAACTTACACATAATATTGAAAAAGACATTTCCAAATCATGTAAAAGATTACATGAAAAAACATTGTCAATAAGAAACCTTTAAAACAATGAGTAAACTGCAATTAAGATTTCATTAAAATATTATGTTAAATCTAGAGTTGAAAAGATGACAGCAGGACAGATATAAACATAATTAAATAAACTGTGGAGTAAATATGCTTGCCTGATGCTCATTGTGGAAAACATTTTAAAATGTTACTCTTCAATGACAATTAGATCCAGAAATAGAACTTTATACTAGCTGAAAGTTATCATCCACACGTTACTAGCTAAAGCAAATAGGGTCCTTATTAAGGATACCTTGAGATCTTTACCTTGGATGTGCCCAAGCGTCATGAATACCACCAATGTATTTTACAGTATTTCCTGAGTTTATTATTGATTATGTGGGAGATTTTGTAACTAAACCGATATTCTACATTGATGAGTGGAAGAAGTAGAAGGTTGCTGGATGGCTTGACAGAGCAATTCTAAACCCTCCTCTGCTCAGGACCAACCAGTGCAAAAATTCTCCCTGCATTCTGAAACCAGTGGAAGCCATAAAAATGCTTAGAAGCAGATAAGCTCAAATGTAATTCTCCAGGTAAAAACAAGTATTTTAGGCCTTGTACAATAATATTTGGTCTTTTAAAAGGGAAGATAGAAATAGTAAACCGCTCACTTTCAAGCAGCAATGGTCATACCATTATGAAGATACAAGGCAATAAAATATTGTGAGACCTAATCAATAGAAACTAGTCTCTACAAGGAGAGTATGATTAAATGATCATATTTCAGGACTTCAAAATCTCATTTGCAATTAACATTTATATACACTTTATCTTAAACTTTTATTACTTTTCCAAAATATTTTTTTTTCTAGTTAAAGGTCAGATTATTGCCCACTTTGGGTTTTTTAAAATTTCTTTTTTACATGCTCTAGTGAACAAAAAAGTATATGCATATCCAAATACAGCTTTAAATCACACATAATACTGCGCATCTTTTGTTACACAGATTGGATCTGGCTGGGATGGACTTAACTTTCATTTTAGCAGCCCTTGCAGTGCTGTGATTTGCTTTTATGGCTACAAGGGTGTTGGTAACACACTGATGTTTTGGCTATTGCTGAGCACTGCTTGCAGAGCATAAGGGCCGTGTCTCCAACCGACCACTCCGAAGGCCAACAGGCTGTGGACAGGCAAGAGGTTTGGAGGGGAGACAGCTGGGACACCTGATGTGACTGACCCAAAAGATATTCCACACTGTGTGCATCATACTCAGCCAAGAAAGGGAGGGTGGGAAGGAGAAGGGAGGGATATTTGGGGTTATGCTGTTTGTCTTCTGAAGGGATTGCCATGTGTACCAATACCCCACCTCCCAGAAATTCACTGGACATTTGTCTGCTGGCATGAAATGGGGAATAAATTTAGTCTTTTTTTCTTCCTTTTTGAATGTGGCTTTTGCTTCTCTTATTAAACTGTCTTTGCCCCAACCCATGATCTTGTCCATCTTATTTCCTTCCTGTCCACCTGAGGGGAGTGCTGGCTGCTAGCTAGCCAAAATCAACCCTCCACAATATATTCTGTTCATAGCAACTTCTAGTAATAAAAAGGGTCCACAACTGATAAAGTAGTAAGTACTCTGATTTAATATTCATTTAAATATTCCTAAGAAACATTTCAAATACAAATCATAATGCAAAACTTCTGGTAGGATTTTTGGAGATCCCCAGCATCTACATTAATCATATTTATCTCTCAAATACATACTGTATAAATAAATAAGTATGTTTAGAGATTTCTAAAAAATTAATCATCTTCATTTGCTAATATCAATTATTTACCAAACCAAAAAGCTCCATAAAATTCCATTTTCATATTTTTTTCTATTTCCCTTAATCTAGATAGAAGTACTGCATTCTTACATATAGATTAACTTTGTATCATCCACTTCTGGCCACTGTCTGGAACATTTATAACATCTGTCTTCAGTTCAAAATTTATGAACCAGAAAACTTCACAATTATATTTATAATAAATGCGTCAACCCAGTGAGAAATTTTAACATTAACATGACAATGCAGATGATCTACAAAAACCCTGAAAGTAAGTATCACCATGTCTGTGAGTTATCTCCTGCAATGTTTAAAGAACATTTTCATGTCTTTGTTTGAAGCCTGTTCAGTCAGTAGTATGTCACATTTGTGAACTGTAGTACCATTTCTTGCTCTGCACTGCAAATGAAAACAAAATCCTCTGCTAGATAAGAGAAAAAAGAATGGATTGTGACACTGTCTCTTTTGATTTACTGGTCGTACAGGCACACTGTGCATTACACTGAGTCATCTCTTTAATTTCCCCAAAGATTGTATCTCATAACTGGCAGGAGATCTCCACCTTGTAGGAATCCAGTTCCACTTTTTCTCATCCAGTTTTCACATTTCCTATTACAATGGAGTGGGGTCATTTGCCAGCACTTAAAGCTGATGCATTTTTACTCTTTTCTGTAGTGACCGGAATTCTACTGTTCTAGAGGTGATCTTTTATTCCAAATAAAAACCCAAACAAGTAACACTGTAAAATAATTACTTTTACATATTATCCTACTTTTATACTTCTCATGAAAACACAGAATAATTTAGGTTGGAAGAAAACTCTGGAGATGACATAACGCAAACTCCTGCTTAAGTCAGTGCTGATTTCAACCTGAACAGGTTGAGGGAAGTTGAGATCTTCTCTCAGCAGCAGAGCATAGCCCAAACTGTTGCTGAAGTTTGAGACCTCCACAGCTGCTGTGGTCAGAGGTGAGGAGTAGCACAAAGCAGAGCCACTGCTGTGCTGAAGGTGGCACTTGGGAAATTGTTTAGGTTTTGATAAGGATAATAGTACAAATATTCCTGCCCTCTTTTGCAGCTTGGATGACCAATTTCAGGAATACTGACAGTAGCAAGAGCTCCAAAAGAAAAGTTTAGTCGATGTTCTTCTGATTTAATTACTTTAAATACGTTCCAACTGTTCAGATTTGGAATGACAAAGACAAATACTGTTCATCTAAATTAGAAGTGGAGGTTATCTCTCCTTTTTATTCTTTTCTCTTTTTTTTTGTCAGAAGTGTATCAGTCTGCAACATTCTTATGGGGAGTTTCTTGTGATAAGCATTTTGAACTGATGAAAAAGTAACCTCAATTTCTGAAAATTTCAGGTGAACTACCTTCATCTTGGAAGTAATCATGTTGTTATGTAAAGAAAAACACAGTTCAAGGTACAACCAAATGTGTTAACTGGTTTTGGACTGAGAAGCCCACAAACATTTCTTGTTGAATAAGGATTTACTAACAGAATGACAGATAAAAACCTATGCTTTTGGATAGCCAAGAAGAAATTTTCACTGATCTGGCTTTGGTCTTTAACTGAACTGCTGAAATAAAGAGCAATTATAAATTTTTAAAGTATGTCTTTTTCTATCCCCCTTAAAGGAAAACAAGACTTTGGCATTAGTTCATCACATTGCAGGAAGCTTTCCTAGGGCTGAGAGAACTCCTTCTTAAGAACAGACTACTCAGGAGTGAAAAAAACCCTGTCACTGATGAGGAGCATACGGGTGTCCTCTGCAGGACAGTTGGAGTCTTAATGTGGTGTGGATAGGACACATTTTCATTTACTTTTCCAACACACTGTTTCACCCTGTGTTCTCTCTAATCTGTTTCAGGCTTGACAACGTCTGGCACAGCCCCATATCCATCCTGTGAGTAGTATGGCTGGCTGTGACAGTGAGCACAGTGCTGCCTTCCTATGAAAAGGTACCTGTGGGAAGACAGCACAAGCCACATGGCTTTTTCCAGAGTGCAGAATAAGTTAGTGTTTGGAAAAGAAGTACATGAACTCTGCTGGTATCATGCCTTCAGTCTGCAAGAGGAACAGCCAACTGAAGTTTTCTGAGGGTTTTACAGCACTTTTCTTATTACCCTTTGTTTGCTGCACTCCTATCATTACATGCATCTCTCTGTATCTCTCAAGTAAGATTTAGTTATCAGCATTTCTTTTTCTCACCAAATGTTATATATATATACCATGAGATAAAACTGAAACTCACACAAAAATTTATTTCTAGAAAATACAGAAATAGAGCCTTTTTGCACACAAAATAAACAATCATTAAACCAAATAAATTATTGTTCTTTTAGTCAATGTGGAAGTAAGGAAACCCCCTATGATTTGGCCAGACCGGTAAGATAAAAAATAGCTATATTTCAGAAGCACTTCCTTATCAGGGATTTGTTTTCATTAAAAAAGATCCTGTTTTCCCCTATGGAATTTTTTTGGTAGAAGTGTCTCCTCATTAAACAAACGCAAGCAGTTCGCTTCAGAACAATGAAGACAAAAAAGATTATTTTTGGAGTAGGACCAATAAATCAATCCTATTTCTTTAAAAGCTGAATAGACTGTAGAGACAGTCAGTGTTTCAAGTTCTTCAAGAGAGAAAGTAATCAAGAGAGTAGAGTTTTCTTGATGCCACCAGCAGTGCCAGTTTGGAACAAATATTAGCTTTCAATAATATCAGATGACCTCCAGGGCATAGAGAGAGTCAAAAGTGGAATGGATCCTGTGTTACTGGGAGAACTTTCTTCCCCCAGATAGTCTGGGGATAAATTCCCCAAAAGATGAGAAAGAGAAGTAATATACAATGACAAGTTTGACAAGCTAAATTTGAAATGCTGACACTATTCATTCTTACTGATGCAAGATATTGCTGCCATACGTTTGTTAAGGATGTTTGAATGATTTTTCAAATAATTATAACCACTATGGTCAGCATGCATATAAGGTAAAAATGGGGTCTATATCCAATATATTTTATCCTGAAGTACTTCTGGGCAGGGCTGCAATAAAGCAAAAGAATCTGACTGGATACAGAACAGATCAAATATAAGAAAAAATTGGCAATGAAAAAATTTGCCACACGTCTCTCTTCTCTTGGGAAATACAGGCACTACAGAAAGCTTTCTTACTTCAAGGAGATTTTTGCCACAATAGAGGCCTTCATTATTAATTGGTAGTTCTTTCAAGAGTTGATGACTATGGCTGAAAAAAGAAATTTATGTTTAAGGCAGGCCAAGTGAGTAAGTGACTAGTGCTTACTGGAATGAGAACCATGAAAAAATAGTGTGGCAAGTGCCAAAAAGAGAAGTGATGCTGAAAGAGAGGAACACATATATTTGTACTTCAGACTCTGTGTGGCCTCTAGTCTCATTCATCAGTCTTTTCTTAATGAAGTGAACCCACTCAGAGCCAGTCAGTTTACAACTAGAGAAAAAGGAATGCTCATGTACCTTGAGTTTTGTAGTACTAATTTCAGGTTCTGACTACTGCTTCCTTGCAGATGCTGCTTTCATAGCTTTGTCCTTATGCACCGTGTCCATATGAGGTGAATTTCTTTTGGATTTCATGTTTTAAGCTGCTTTTTTGACAATAGCAAAATATTGTTATATTTTGACTATAATATTTGAGTTTCAGTTTAAAAAAAGTGTGTTGATTAGCAGTACAGTTAATTAACAGAATTAAAGACTCTAAAGTGTAAACCAAAATAATCCACTCTTGTCTGCATAATACAGGTTATAAAATTCTATAAAATAATCCTTAGCAGAAATAGACTCTTCCTAGATGAGGATAAGTCCAGTAGAGAGTCTCCATTCCATACTCCAAGCATCCGTACAGAGAACTTATACTTCACCTATTTTTTTCTGAAAGAAGAAGCTGTTACTAATCTCTCTTCTAAAACTGTGAAGTACTCCTCTCTTTCCATTTTGTCTACTTTCCTCCTTCTTCAAAGCCAACAAAGAAAAATAGATTATTATAGTTGACCTCAATCCCACCAAATCTGTTCGTGAGTTTTCATTTGGATGAAAACATTAAGTCATCCAAATTCCCTGAAAAAAAATTCTATAGGCCTTGCAAACTCTCTAAACAAAATCAAACCACACACTGGAAACAAGTAGCAAGGCTAGATCAAAGCTGCATAATGATTTGGGATAACTCGCTCTTCCTAAAACGTCTACAAGTTCAATACATACCTAATAAATATTATCAGAAAATATTCACGCTTTTTGCACTGATTTTTAGAGGCTTTTCTAAGAACAGTGATTAAGTTTCTCTCCTTTTGGCAGCCAGGAACCTCAAATGTCCTCACTCAGCCCAATTTTGACTTATAAATAAGGACTCCTGATGGCATTCATGAACTCAACCAGGAAGAGGGGGCTGAGAACTTGAAAAATTGAAGTTTTGGGGAAAAAAGTGAAAACATTTCTCAAAGGTCAGTGCTGGGATAACAGACCAAACCTAAAAAGTTTAGCACAATGGATCACTAATTTTCCAGATCAATCTGCCATTTCAAGATCAGGAATATGACTCTGCAGGTGGGCACAACACTTTCAGTACAGTGGAACACCAATCTGCTACACTTCCAGTCTCCATCAGAGAATTTTTTGAAAGACTAAAATCCTGAAGGTAAAAGTGGGAAATAGCAAAGTGAAACTATCTCTGAGAATGTAGGTTGTAGAAGCCAACATGCTTTAGTTTAAAACAAATGCTTCTTACTGAAGCAGATGAGGATTCAACTTCTGACTGGGAAAAGGCTTCCTAGAACCTAGTTCTTCTGTCTGGAGGAGAACTCACAGTAGTAAAAAAAAAAAAAAAATTGGAAATAATATTTAAAGCAACATAATATAGATCTACCAGAGTACAAAGAGCAAGTAGAAATATTATCACTGTAAACAGCAGATATCATTATCACTGTTTTTTAGAGCCTTGGCTTTTTACTTTGTTTATTTACAGGTTCTAGAAACAAACATGCTTTGTTGATCATTAACTCCACACTGGAGGTCCAACCCTTTCTGTCTTAATTAGCATTCTTACAGTCTTGAGCAATATAAAGACAACTCACATGGCAATCTAAGGAGGATCCACACCAAAGATGGATTTGTAAAATTAAACCAAAAATTAACCTGAATTACATTTTATAATCTAATTACCTGAATAATATTCATATTTACCTTCTAACACCAGTATGTGCGAGACATTCTGAGCCTGATTTTAAGTTCTTTATGGGAACAAGACCAAGTCACCTCTGTTCAATAGCATTGTTCCCTCCTCTCTTCCTGACAATATTTTTCACTACCTTCTTTAATGATGTTGACTACAGCGCATTTTCATTCCTTTTACAATTGTAAATGTTGCATTGCATTTATAAATACAAATTATTAAAGGTAATAAATAAATTATTCACTTCTGAGCAGGGGGACTTAAACTCATTTCAGACTGATATAATCCAAATGGGCTTTTGTTATAACATTTTGGACAGAAAAGCTGTTATGATAAAAATTAATATTTCTCAAAATCTCAGAGCATAAGTTCCTTTAAGCCAATACTGTACAGAACTCACACTGTTCTTGTATTAGTAGGACTGCAGCCTTGGTCATATACAGGCAACTTTATCAGAAAATAGTTTTGTACATTCTGCTTTTCACCAAATCAATAATGCTGTTAACAGGAAAGATTGAGTAACATAGTAACTGCATGGGTTACTATTTAATGTCAGCAACATTCAAAATGGTTTGTGCAATGAGTTTTTAAACAAATGCATTATATGGCCATAAACAGCCTAAAATATCAGTATGATATCCATTAACAAGATTTCATTAATGAGGTTGAAAGGCATCAGGTTATTAATCTGCTAGGCTTCCCTGAAATAACCTGACCAATGAGATTAGGGATTTATGTGTATACTCTGTCCCAAGGCTTTTATCTTGGAACCATTCCAGCCTTGAAATAAGTCCCACTGAGAATTATTTACCCCCAAACTAGTAATAGTCAATAATTCTAGAAGCTCAATTGAACAGTTTCAAGTCAATGAAATTTTACAAATAAGTTCAAAGTTTAAGATACTTGCTCAATATTATCAGGTTACAGGAGTCAATAATTTGTACAATGTTTTGAAATTTTCAACTAGCCATCTTTTTAACTCTGTTCTAACCTTTGTGTTTTAGAAACCTACACCCAATGTCTTAATAAAACCAATACATACCTGAAGCAAACAATATCCCAGCAACTAGAGTATTTCCATGAATTTATTAATTACAAATAAGATCAAATTTGAAGACAAAATATGCAGGAGGGATCCAGTGAAAGGACAGGTCCAAATACAAGACTCACTAAGGATGTTAGGAGTACATTACTGCATGTAAGGGGTAGTGAAATACATGACTGGCCCTGACATTCATGTGACTTTCAGAGATAAAGAAGGAACTTAGGCATTTTATTAGCAGTTGGGTGCTGAAATATACTTTTTGGTTTTGAAATAAATTGTGCTGCAAGCTGGCTGCTACAGTCAGCTACAGCAGAACACTTACTTTCAGGTATATCACTACAGCTAGTGATATCAGAAAGTGTGTACTTAAATTAAGCATGGTTTGCTGAGCCACAGTATCCTGGTAAAACCAAGTTCTTTGGAAGCAACCTAATAATTCTGAGTAAACAGAGGCCTTTTCTTATCAGTCACTATTCAGCAGATGTTTCTCAGCTGGCTTAGGTGATAGTCTGCAGAGTGGCCTCATCATTCACATAGGAAAAGTGAATAAAACCAGAACTGAATAAACAAACAAACAAAAATATTTTAAAACTACTGTTACAAGACTACAAGCATTAGAGGCCTAGTTCTCCGCACCTTTGTGTCATATACGTAGGGTTTCACAGAATGTGAATATAAAGTTACTAAGGAAAGTGGTCTACAATTTCTTTAGCAGATGACTGGACTACTCTTGGGATAAAAATTCCTTATACACATAGGTAAACAATAGAAACCAAGAACAAGTCACAATATATAACCAGGTTAGGAACATACAAAACCAGAAATAATCTCTAAGTAGATGTTATCAACTGTAACAAAGCAAAATATAACACCAGATATTCATGTCAAGAATTCCACGTAGAGACTCATTTGAAGAAAATACAAATGTAACTAAGAGTCACAAATACTGGATCAGATGGTCAGCTAAGGAGAGCAGCATAGTTCCTTGGATTCACAAATTTAAACAACTAATGGTTACATCTCAGCTGGCTCTCCTTTAAGTGGACTCCGTACATTTTCAGGGTCATGTAAGCTGAAAATAAGCAGCAAATCCAATTTGATCAAAAAGGGCTAAGGTTGAATATGGACTTCTAAATTCATAAGTGCCATTCTAAAAGCTTTCACCTAATCAATATGATTCTAAACTACTTATTTCTGGACAACACAAAGGGTAAAATTCAAAAAAAAATATTGCAGAATTCAGGACATCAGTGCAAGTTGATGGTAAGTTTTCAGTAATAATTTTCAAAACTAATTAAAGAAGTAGACAAGTAAGCAAAAGCAAGAGATCAATTCACTACTGGAAGTAGTTTTCAAATAAAATATTAAATAAATAGGTATAGCTGTATTTCTATTTGGAATTGTCAGTTTCACAATAAAACTTCATTCATTGATACACAATGTATTTTGAATGTACTAATTGAACTACTGCCATGTGATGGTTTTATCAGTCAAACTAGAGCTGAAAGAGTATCAAGAATTTAATGTTCAAATATGTAATTCTGAATCTCTGCACAGGGTCATGGAATACTGCAAATAGGTGTGAGTTTATAGGTACCAACTGGACTGCTCTAATTTACATTCACTGACGAGCTGACCCTACCTTTAAAATTTATCTCGTTTCGTTAGCATATATTAATGATAGAGGTTATCCATTAAAGAAATAGAGAATCTCAGGATGAGATAGGTGGTGGTTGTTAATGGTGCACATTACCTTGTTGTTGTACTGCATAAAGATTGATTTCACCAAATACTAGCTTTGATGTATAATAGAGGGCTCAAACAACAATACTTAACAAAATTGCTGCAAGATGAAGAATGTAATATCTACAAATTTGGCGCTATTACACATTTCAATTTGCTCTGCTGAAACATCCTCATCAGCGAAGTATTCAAGGGCACTTTTAACTTACTGTAATTTAAGAATTAAATACATATACTTCTAAGATTTTTTCATTCAGACCTAAAAACAACAGTCATTTTACTGAACTTCCCCTCTTTTAATGAATTTTTCAGCAATTGGCACAGTGTACAAATCTCTGTCATTAACACAAGTATGGGGGAATGATTCCTTTATTCACATTAAAATTGCTGAATCTTTATCTACACTTCTCATTTACACACTTAGTTCTGTCATCTCAATCTTTGGTTTTCTATTATTTCTCTTTATGCCACCATGGCTTATGCCTGCTTAGACTGTGGATTACAGTACTGGAGTGTGAACCAGGAGATGCTAACACTGCAAAACTGCCTGGCTGAGGAGGAAATAATTCCATTATGAATTAATATCCCAGACACAGACCAAAGAAACCACATGGAGCTGACAAGAGATAAATATTATCATGCTGCTAGAATCACTTGCCTTGCTCTAGAGAATGCCAAAATGAGAAGGGCTGACATTCCCCCTAACATTCCAAGGTTCCAAACATAAACAGAAATAATTTACTTTAACTCCTTGTAGAGAGATATTCACTCGCACAAAAGCACCAAATGTAGTTGAGCCATTTAGCAGATGTTATTTTAAATGAATCCTAAGGCTACAGAAAAAAAAATTGTTCCATACATATTAGCACAAAGGTACAGTTCCAGTCAAATTTTGCATCCCAATGGGATACAGAATTTGATGTGTTTATCTCAGAACATTCAGGTTGTTGCTTATGTTTCTGTCAATTCCAAGCTAATTCTATTGGCAGAAAAGACTTTATGTATTTTTGGAATAATGTATTTTTTATTTTCCAATAAATTACAGACTGAGTTTCACCATCCAACAAAAAACAGCAAAGCTACAGCAAAGGTCAGATGTAGTTGGACATTTGGGAACATTTCACAGAGCCAGAGAATCACAGAATTATTTGAGTTGGAAGGGACTGTAAAAATCCTCTAGTTTCAACACCCCTGCCATGGGTGGGGACACCTTTTAATAGACCAGGTTTCTCAGACCTCCATTCAACCTGACGCTGGACTCTTCCAATAATGAGATATCCGCAGCTTCTCTGGGCAACCTGTTCCAGTGTCTCATACTCTCATCATAAAACAATTCCTCCTTGAATCCAACTGCTTTCAGTTTACAAGTGTTGACCTTTCTCCTGCCATTAAAGGCCTTGGTAAAAAATTTCTCTCCATCTTATGAGACATCATCAGTACTTTGCTGATTGTGCTGTTTCAGCAGAGCCTATTCTTCTCCAGGTTGAAAAGTCCCAGCTCTCTCAGCCTGTCTTCACAGGAGAGGTGCTACAGCCCTCTGATCACCTTTGTAACTCTTCACTGGACCGGCTCTAACAGATCCATGTCTGTGTTTTACTGGATCCCCATAGCTGGACACAGTACTCCAGATGAGATGGCAAAAAAATTGAGTAAAGGGGCAGAATCAACTCCCTCAGCTTGCTGGCCACACATCTTTTGATGCAGCCCACAGTAAGACTGGCTTTCTGGGATGCACATGCACATTGTCGGGTCATGATTTTGGTAATGCAACAAAGGAAACCCAGAGATCTTTCCCATATTTTTATTTACAAAAATGTCTACACTGACAGCAAAAAACTTAGTAAAGAACTACAGACATGTTTCATACAAGCAACAGTGTTAATGAACTGTTTGCATTGCTTGAAGCAGGTTACAGCTATTAAGCATTTGTTGCTGCCAAATATGGCAGATACATTTGTTATCTCCCTAAGAACTTGTCATAGTGTCTCATGGCAAAGATGGTTTTACATTCTCTAGTTATTGGTTAGTAGGTAAAAATTATTTGCCTGAGATCACTGATAGATTATACATGTCACCTGTATGGCAGCAGATTAAAATTTTGATTTTATAAGTGGTCTATAGCTTAAGGATGACTAGTTCTCCTCCTCCTCAGCACTTAAGGGGTTGAACTTGATCTCAGCTTCCTGGTTGTGCCTACTTTTTACAAGCCAGTGAATGCTCTGGCAAGTCTTCCTACAGATGCCTGAAAAAAATTCTGAATTCGTCAATTGACTTTATATGCATGTTTAAGCTGGCAAAAAAAAATTCCATTTTTTAATAAATTAAATATTTCAATACTCATTTTTCCCTGGAATAGGGGCAAAACATTGGTATCAGAAAACTTTCCGATGGAAGATGAATTCTGAAAACTCAGTTCCAAACTTTTGTTTTGAAAAAATGTCCTCTATGCTGTGTTGTGGACTATCCCGCTCATAGAGAATATTCAGTACATCATAAAGTTATAGTCTGCCTGCTGAGCATTTGTGACAAGGAATTATGAAGACAGGAGTTATCCAAACTCCTATCTCCTCCTATAATCCCATAAACCACCACAGTGACCTAAATTTATGCAAGCAGGAATGGAAAACCCTTTTAAAAACCACCATTTTTAAACTACTTCTCCTTAAAAGTTAAAAAATTTAAGTAGTGTCCTGTTGAAAATTCTAATTTATCAGAAAATACAGTTTCTGTAGAAAAATTTTAATTAAAAGTTTTATGCACCTGTAATGCAAATTTTTGAGGGTTGATTGGTTGCTTTTTTTCTCCTGCTGGGTCTCTCTGGAGTACCAGATTTTGGTCAAACAGCACACTTGAAGAGCCACAGCATTTTCCACCTCATTTTAGCTACAGTTGTCTTGACAGCAGACATCAAGAAAAATCTGCCACAGGGAAATCAGACACATATGCAGAACAAATTTGGGCAAAGACTTCAGGAATGGCAACGTGCAAACATTTTTAATGACATACTGCAGGAGTGCTGAAAACCAGTAGTTCAAGAGTTTCAACCCACTTTTGAAACCAGTAACTTCTGTAAATACAGACATGTCACCCAAGTTCTCTGCCACCATTTCTGCAGTAGATTTAGGGGCTGATAGAAGATACAGCTACATAATGAATAACATCTCCTTGTGGCTTAAAGAAATTACAAAACTGCTGAAGAAAATTACTTTTATCAACAGAAAATTTATTTATTAAGAGGTTATAATTACTTAGATTTGCTGTAAGGCCTCATTACTAAGGTATCAGTAGGAAAACATAAGCAGAGTTAACCTTGGGGTTTTTTCCACTGCAATGGTCAAAATGAAACCAAGTAAAAGCAGAAAATGAGATATTTTGAACATGGACATCCACGAGTATCTGCAAGGACATATGAGAAGTTCTATTACATGAAACTCAATTTGGAGCCATTTATACTTTGCTATTTCCATTTATCCTCTCTTCGTTCTTGGCCTCTCACAGTTATTCTCTCCTAGCTTTCAGTGTCTTAAGTGGTTTCTTAAAAAGCTTTCTACCTTCACTGTATTTTTGCAGCTGCTGATGCCAAAACTCTATATACATAAAGGATGAGTAAGATTCTCAACAATGTGGGCAATTAGAAATAAATGTACCTTTCCTTCTCCTGTTCCCTCTCCTGAATATACAAACCCACAGGCAGATGCTGTTTCTTTTCTTTCTCAGTGGTCCACAAGCAGGAAGATATCCTTGGTTTGGCAGTATTTTCAGTCTGACTGTCCCTTTCAAAGTCTTCCTTACTGAACAGTAGATAGAATAAAGCCCTAAAGTCTTCCAGCAAAACTTCTAAAGAGAGGATATACCTTGCAAAATTAGTGCTTTGTCCTGAAACTCAGTCATCTGATGTGCTTGCACAGAGCAACCCTGGTCTAAGCAGAGCTCATCATCAACTTCATAGAAGATCATACTCTATTTTTACTTCACCACATTCTGAACAATTTCAGTTTACTTCATTTTCAAAATGGTAACAGCACTACAGTGTCACCCTTGAATTTCCCTGCCTTGTAGAATGTTGAAGTCATTTGTTCATGAAGGTTTCTTGTTGCCTAAACTGGTTTCACCTGCAGGCATCAAGATCAAATTCTTTAAAATTAATATTCTGTGATTATATAAGTGGATGGGGAAAAGCTTTTGTTGTAGGTATCACCACTATGCAAACCAAAACAAGTCGGTCACATTTTGGTGGCAGACATTTAATAACATCCTTTCAATTCACAAATAGATCGAATAACTTTTTTAAATTTTCTGAAAAGAAGCAACAATTCCACGTACATGTGGCTTTCATATACTAAAGGTTAGAAATGATGGTACAAGAGATGAAATGCAAATAAAATATTCTTTGAAGTGCTGTTTTCAATAGGAGCATTTCTCCCTGAGTCAAAACAGCACTGCTGTCCAGCAGATTTAATAACTCCATTTTAGTCATTATAAGACCAGGGATATATAGGAGAGATTATAGAGTAGAGGAAATATGTGGAAAAAAAAAAATCATACCCTCTGCTCTGCTCCACTTCACTACTATCTGGGCGTAATAACAATTCTTTTTTCAATGGCAGTAAGCAGAATTTTAGCTTTCTCTTGCTAGGTGGCTGGTGCCAGCTAAATTTCTGTACTAATACATAAGGAGCAGTGAGAAATTCTAAGGGGTTTACCTGCACATAGATGTAACAAAGGGAAGAAAAATGCAAACTGGGGAAATTTAGGGAATTCATCTACCTAAAGTCTATGAATTTCCCTTTATGGTGTTTCCATTTTTTTTTTTTTTTTTATGTCTCAGGAAGTAAATTCCATTTTATATGCATTTCCTCATGTTATTCTTCCTTCATTGTAAACTGAAATTTCACCTGGTGATGACCCTACATGTACAATGATGTCATTAATTCAAGATGGCCATTGTCCTCCCTGCCTTTGTCCTGCTTTGTTTTTTTTAAACGAATTAGTCCCACTTCTGTTTCCTGGATACCGCTGAAATAATGACATTTTTGAGGCTTAAGTTGAGCATTTAGGAGAAAAGAAAGTAAACAGCAGCAAAAGACATACACAGAATTATAAATCACAAAATTATTAAAGGAGAAACAATATGAAGAGAGGGTGTTATTACATCTGTCTCCTAACACAAAATCTACGAAATAGCCAATATAATTATCAGGAACTTAAAATAAGTTTCCAGAGTGCATAACACAAGCAAAAAATGCAGGTAATTTGAAAAAAGTGGAATCATAAATTCATGTAAGAAAACCCATACTACTATAAGTAGTATAGGTTAAAGTGGCATTAAGTGCTATTATATAGGTCCAGAATATAGGTCTGAAAGCTTCTAAGCATCGCACTGGTGAAAAATATGAGGGTGCACTGCAAGAAGCATCACTGTATCCTTTATCAGATATCTGACCACTGACAGGAATAAGAAGTTTCCAAAAGCTAGATGAACAGTCTGGTATTTCACAGCCTTTCTTACATCCTTATTACATGGTAGATATTTGCAGGTAATAAAACTAAACAAAAATAACTTCTATGATGTGTGTAAGCAGCTATAAGAAATATATTGGCATGTTTTTTGACAAGGATACTTACAATAGGTTTAAACTGGGGGGGGGAAAAAAATAGTATCACCACAGAAGTTTTTTATTGTTTCTGGGTCCCAGTGAAAGCAAACATACAGCATCAGCATTTTACTTATGTATATGCTGGCAACAGCACTGACAAATAATTTATTCATGTCTTAATGCTCCTCCTGGTACAACACAATTTTATCCAAGGACACTTTGGAAAATTCAACAGAGCAACTAACCACTATTTGTTTGAAGTGCAGACAGTTTCAGAGCATTTTTTTAACATTTTGTGACACAGCTGTGCATATTTTAACCATAGAAAATTACGCCAGTAACTAAAGAATTTTTTCTCCCCAAAAGAACAGCAGAGCAATACAGTCCCACTGAAGTTCTAATGGTCTTTGGCATACAATACCAACAGGAAATCATAACTTGGTGCATCTATTAAACAAAAGATACTTTGACAAAAAATAAACACTGTAAGTAAACAGGAATCAAAATTCAGTTATCTCAGTTTAGCCCATATTTCTCCTCTGCAGTATTGCATCCAGAGTGTCACTGGTCTTTGGATGTCTCATTTTAGTGATCCACAGAACTTCAGAGAAACAGCACAAAAGGAAATTATTACAACCAGCCTAATGGCCTGGAAGCAATGTGCTTCCTTACCTATCCAGAGACAGAACAACACTGGAGCTTTCATTGTATGTGATCAGATGCTGTTCCACATCTCTCTACAGAACATCTGTTCGTCCACAACACAAATCATTTTCGAGGCTGTTGTGCAGAATGGTGTTGTTTTGGATCCTAGACATCAGCTGCCTCCCAGAGGTAAGGAATATAGGAAGTGACTGGAAAAAATTGAAACTGAAAGGGAAAGCCGACTGCTCCTGAGGTCCCATGGTCTATGCTTTCTACTCAGCTCCCACGATCTATGCTCCTGCAGGGGCACTCACTCCAATACCAGACTAGAGCCAGGCTGAACCCCCTCACTCACCCCAAATGTAGTGAGGATGCTTGGCCTTTAGCACCCCTTTTTTTCTTTACAGATCTGATCCTGTTTTGCCAAGCAACTTGCTAACACACACATAGGCTGCACAAGTGCCTCTTGACTAGCTGGAAGCAAGATGAGTCTGTGTTTATTCTTATACTTTTCTGGAAGCTAGCACAGACCCTGTTCTAGCCATTTCGTCTTTATCGAGCCGTAAGAGGTTATATTCCATGACTTTTCCTTTTCTAAGCCAGGACAAATTTTGACCTGACAAGATAAGATGGGCAAAAGTATTTTGGAATAGATGTAGACTCTCAACAGGAAATGGATTTGATACCCAAGGTCAAAAAATATATACTACATCAGAATGTAAGTTTTCACAGTAGGTATCATAGTAAGGGCCCAGGAGTGGTAGATCCCACCCATGCAAAGTTGAGCCCACCATGTATAAGCACAGCACGACCAGCCTAAGACCTGGTCTTCAGGAAGATGCAAACATATGTGGGGAAGCAGAAAGAAAGCCTCCATCAGATAGGTAACAGTAAGGAACAAGACTAATCACTGTACTTCTTGACAGTGCCAATTAAAGTGGCCCTGTGAAGATAACACATGCCAGAGCACATCAGTTAATTAGGCTATTCATGTGAAACACCCATAGATAGTAATAGATATTTATTTTTTGCTGCAATATTGACAACAAGGAGAAGATACTCTAATTGGTGGCCCTGAGATGGCCCCAGAAGAGAAGTCAGACTATAGGAAGAGTCCATCATGTCTATATTTAAGAATTCAGCTAGATTTTAATGCGCCAGCTGAGTCATATTAAGTCCTTTAACTGTTTGAGTACATAAGAAACATTTTAAATCCCTTCTTCTCTTGAGGTGATGAGCAAATTGATCCGTCTGAAGAATTTGTACCTTGTGTGGTCAGCATGCAGCTTTGTAACCTGGACACTCCATTCAAATTTCCTGCCTAACAGTTAGGAGGTGGTGGCAGAGGGCTCTGTTTCTCAGGCTCTGCTCTTTCATCTCTGTGAATCTCTTTTTCCATTTTTCGGGTGGGAAAGCTCACCTCTAGCCAGAAATGAAAAGATTTCCTGAATTAACCAAGATACCAAGTAACCCTCAGCAGTGTGCCTGTCCCTGCTTCTTCCCTGAGCCTTCCCTCAAGCACTTGTCTCCTGAAAGGAAGGGCAATGGCCAAACAAACCCAAATGCTCAACAGTCTGAAGGAAAGTTACAATACAAATGGCAACTCACACACAAATAAACTCATACTCCAAAGAGGAGTTTACAAAGCAAAAACAGATTTTGAAACCAGTGCAGGCACATCTTTTGGTAGCAAGTTGTTTACTACTGTAGAAAATTTGTGACCTGGAGACCTGAACTACACTTGTTGGTCTCCCACAGATATTTTCACTGCCCAGCTATCTATGCATATTGTTCCCATGCTGCTGTCATTTCTAGCTAATGAATTAATTGCTTCCAATTAATTGACAGCAGCTTCATACTGTATTACCGAAGGATTACAAATTAAATATTAATTATGCTTCATTGTGCAGGAGAAATCAAATTAAACATAATCACACTCCATTATGAAGTAAGTACATTAGACATTTTCCAGAACAGATGCACACTGTCCAAATTATAGTCAATTCTGATATATTGTAAACAAGCTAAGACTCATTTATTAACTGAAAGCATCACACCTCCCACACAGAAATGCATGAGACAAATGTTTAAAGCTTCAAATTTTCACAGATGGTAGCAAGGAGAAAACACACTTATAAGACAAGTATTTCATGCTGCAGTCTTTAGCAGCCACTGGTATTCCACTGAAAGGAGAACAAAATTCCCAATACTTCCTGTACCTCAGTATCAGTCAAATTGCATAATTTTCACTGTGAGTTTGTCCTGACATCATACAGAACTTCATCCACAACCACGGGTTGCCAGGTACCTAACTCTAAATTGCTAAAATATGTGTCTGAAAAGAAGTTTAATGGTTGTTCAGGGCAGAAAATAGTCTTTGCAATAAGGGCATCCGAGTTTGAAAAACCAGAGTGAGAGAAGAAATCCTAGAGAAGTGGAGCACATCACTCAGGAAAAGGGTACATTCATCAGTGTGGCGCCTCAGAAAGGACAGCTCTGTTTTCCTCCTCGTGTTCTGTGAAACTTCACCCGCTCTGGGAGAGCAAGTGGAGTATTTTTAGAGGTAGTGGGAGGAAGAAGGATAAAGGAGAGACAGATATCTCCAGAGCAACATTTTTTTTTCTCTCAAAAGATTGCCTTCAAAACATCTGATTGTCAGCCTACCCAGCAAATGGAAAATTTATTACAGAAGCTGAGCCAGATCCTCAGCTGATAAAAATTTATTTAGCTCCACTGATTTCAGTAACAGGAAAGGTGAGCTTTTGGGGAGCCAAAACAGCACCTTTCTCAACAGTACTGCCTATGGATTGGATTCCTTTTGAAAGGATACTTTATGCATAAACAGGTGGGTAAAATTTTTAACAAAAAACTCTAAAATGAACAACAAAACTGAAACAGAACACAGTCCATATTTTGAAAAGTTTCCAAGGACTTTTTACTCATCACTATTTCACTCTACTCATTATCAACCTGAATAGGACCATTTCAGCATATGATAGACTCCAAGGAGGTAAGTATTCTCAAAATACTCATGCAGGTGAGTCATCTCAAAAATTCTAATTCAAGAGCCCCACCAACCAGAGGCCATCTATCAAACATATATCATGTGTAGCAGCGATAGAATACAACCCTTCAAACTGATCACATCTGAATGCAAAACCAAATCAGTTTTTCACAAGTGATATCTAAAAGAATACACAGTGAATTATTTTGCATTATAAGGTGCAGTCATGTGCATTTTGTTCTGGGATCCTACAACATCAGCTGTCATTGATCTGAAAAGACTCTGAGTTTATTGTTAAAAAAATTAGATTACACAGAGCTATACTGAAAATCAGAGGCATAACTATATCATCTGTATAATTTATTACATTGTGTTCATTCAAATAACATTTAAATATTCAATAAAATAATCCTAATCTGTAAAACAAGAGGGATATCATCTAGGAAAACACACTATGAGCACCATTACTGCTAACAAAACACGAGAGCCCAATGCAGCATTACAACTAATGGATAACAATATCCCTGGGAATATAATCAGAATACCTATCAAGACTTCATTGATGGTATTCCTTGTCGGAATGGAGGTATTTTTGGACAGCATGTGTATTTTCAGAGTGCTATTTCAGGTTCTGATGCTTTGAAGGAAAACACCAGCAAAAAAAGGAAGAAAATAGTTACACTGGAAACGCTAGATAATCAGAGGGCTGTAAATCCTGCCTTACAATGACAGACTTCAGAATTTGTGTCTATCTCAAAGTAAAGATTAAGAGAGGACTTGATTACACTACAAGTACTATGTAGTGTACAAGTACTTACATAGGAGATTGTTGATAGCAGAGAGCTCTTTAATCCAGCCAAAATGCAAGTAACATCATTAAATGATGGAAAGATTAAGTTAAACACCAAAAATAGAATAAAGGTAGCAATGTTTAACTGCTAAAATCATTAACCTTGGAAATGTCCTGGCTCCAAAAGTCTATGAATTACACACAACATAAATTGGTAGAAATTATGACAGCAAAGAGAGGTGCCTCCCATGCACCTGTGTTTTTAAACCTGCCATTTTTTTAAGAATAGTATCAGTCAAAAAGCTTTCTGAAACTCTGGTATAAGTAAACAAAAATCAAGCAATGTCATCTTCTGTAATATTTTACTAATCCTCTGTGTTTATATTACTCAAGTGTAGCTAAAATTTATTTTATTGTCCTGCATCCTATTCCTGCACAGGTAATCCTTGAGACTCAGAAATGTGTTTCTGAAAACACAGGTACACATTACCAGCAATACTGAAATACTGCCTTTTAAGACCTCAAATTTTCTGCATGTCCTCCAGTAACAGCAGAACTGTTAGTATTCTTTCTGTGAAGTAATATCATTTAGTTAAGTAACAGGAGGGGCCTCCAGCTTGAGGTCATAATACTGTCACCAGTCTTCATGAATGATTTTACATCAACTTGCATACAGACATGTCAAAAAGTAGTACATGCACACATCATAATCAGATTATTGGTGACAATCTTTCAGGCTATACTGCTGCAACTTTAAATGTATTCGTCTTCAGTTCTCACATGGGGCTTGCAGTCTATTACAAGATGCTGCTTTACGCACACTGCAGACACCTCCTTGTCATTTAGCAGTCTGACAACAAAACCAAAATTATACTAGTTACATGCAACAAAAATGTGTTACCTACAGGATCTGGAAAAACGAAACCATAATATGTGTACACTTGTGGTGATAAAGAGTATGGAAATTGCAAATACAAGCGTGGATACTGAACTAATTTAAGGGTTTGAATGTTCAATGTGTTCCATGACACATGCACGTGTGTACATGTGGGTGTCAGAGAAACTGAGAGGAGCTGATTTATCCTATCGAGCTTTCCAATGTTTCCCTCTTTGGATATTTATAACAATGTCACTCTCTTTAGGGTCAGGGTACTGATGGCTTATTTAGCTAATAATTTACGACTGTAGAAAAAACATTTGATTGAGTATATTCAGTGCAGTATCTGTTAAGTGCTGTATGAGTGAATGAATGAAGACAGACTGAATGAAACTGGCAGCTTGTCTTTAGTATAGATTTGTCAACAGGAGGATTTGGACAGAACTAGAATACACTGTGTACCCCAAGAAATGTACTATGTTATCTCTGCTGTACCACAAAAAAACTTTCAAAACACCTTTCTGTTTTCATTTTCTTATGTACATGTTTTGCATGTTTCTTTCACAAGCAGTGTCTTTTAAGGGAAAGAACAAGATTTTATAGTAAAAGAGTAGTAAACAGTCTGACAGAAGTCAATTCGTAAGTTGACAAAACTGAAATATCTTTATGAAGCATTCACCAGCCTTTGATCTCTCTCTCACACAACACTTTAGCAATTCAAAATCTCACTTACTCTTTTGCAGCTTTGTTACATTTTGCATATGATCCTTCCTATGTGCTTAGAAGCATTGTGAGAAAGAGAAAATATTCATTCCATCTCTTATGGATATTTATTTAAGTTTGATACAAAGGCCCTATACTTGCTGCAACTCTTAAATAATATACACTGAATCAAAAGCTACTATTCCAAATAGAGTAGAACAGAAACAGAATCCCAAATAGAATTAGACACATGACCAGAATCTCAGATGGGTAAATAGATAGAGGCCAGCATTTCCAATTGATCTTCCTATTTGTAAGCCTATAGTCACTCTCTACCCCACTTTCTTGCTAAATTTTCTTTCAGTGCCAAAGCATTTCCACATTTTCACTATATTTTACTATACTCCTTATAGTATCTGAAAGAGAATTTCTATCTTTCATGAGTTATTTCATGATGGTATCTGGAAGAGAATTTCTATCTTTCATGAGATTACTTACAGGAAACCTCAAAAAGCATGAATTTTGTGTTCAGAGAATGATAGAAAGGGTGCATTGGGGATGTGATCTGTAACATTCTTCAGTGCGTTTTTTTACACAACTTAATGCAAACATGACATTTTTTTAAAATGTCTCTTTTATTATGATCAAATATTTGAGAGACACATACAACCAGAACTTAGGATATAAAAACAATGGCTCTATTTTGCCACTTCAAACATCTGTCTGTCCCAATATTTCACCTCTGTGAGATGACCAAGGAAAGTATTCAAACAGAGAAACCCTATAGGTGATACCTCCCCATCACAGACTCCTAGACACCAACAGTCTGAGGCTGGAGGATTTTCTCAGACAAAGGTGATAATATTGTGTGTAAAACACCAGTATACTTTTGTTCCATGTGTTTATTAATTGTTTTTGTATCTACAGTTTTCTGTGGCAATGACTTCCACAGCATGTTTTGGTATCATTTGATATAGTCTAAATTTTATAGCAGGATAAACAGTATTCTTAGCTAACTGTCTCTGTGCCATCCATGAATTTATACACCTTTTCATAGACTTTTGTCTACTTCACAGCTTGTAACACAGAAGTCATTCCTTTGATCATCCCTCCTGCACTTTACGCATTCTTGAGCTCTTCGTACTGTTTTCTGAAGGGGAACAGAACCATGTATATTATTCAAGATGCAGGAGCATTACTTGTATGAGCAGTTGCCCAATAATTTCTGTTTTGTTCTAAATGCAATTCCTTGTTCTCTGCTCTTTTTCTAGTAATTCTTGACATTCTCTTCCTTGCCCTCTGCTCACCTTTGCACAGTTTTTATACAACTACCTATATTAGCTCTGAGTCCTGTATCCTGAGAGGGAATAGCTTGTCACCCACCATTTTGTCATCTACTAACTTTGTGTTGTGAAATCCTTCTGTATCTCTGCAGTGAGCTTTCATTTTTGCTACTGAATAACTCAGGACTGTGAAAATCTTTGCCATTCTGCTCCTTACCCTCCTTTGCAGTACACTTCTGCAGACACCAAGCAATGCAAACATCAACACTGATCCCTTTAAGACACTCCAAGTAATATCTTTTCATTTTACAACTATCTGGAACCTGTCAGAACCCTGGATTTTTAATGAGTTTAGTAGTTTGGGCCACTTTTAGTTATTATAATGTAATCAGAAAAAAAAGGTATCATGTATGGCAAACCAGGGGGGAAAATTAAGCAAGACAAAGAAACAGCTCCTACTGAACACCAAATGCCTGCAGTAGGGAACAAGGTAATCTCCCGTAACTGTAAAGAGCTTCAAAAGGCCTTGGTAAACACTGTGAGAAACTCACGAAGGAAAGACAATTCTAGGTGGAAAAACCCTATCGAACAAGAATACATTAAATCCAAAAGTAACTACCACCTCTGAATTTCTTTACTGGCACGGGGAGTGCCAGTATAGGGGATTCAAACATCCTCCCAGGGCTTTGTGGCCCTCCTACACAAATCTTATTGTTATCTCCTTCCCATGCCCTTTCAACAGTCGGCTCCTGGGCACTGAGGGCATTTGACTTGCACTAATTTCAGTATTTATTTACCATGTATTAAAGCAAGTTACAAGAAGCCAACTACTCTGCTCTGCCTCCAAGGCACTCACCTATACAGCCTACAAGTTTCATTACTCTCCCATCTTCCCACTCTTTCCTGTAGCTCCAGGAGTAGCTCATGCCAGGCAACGTACACAGCAGTACAGAGCTGACATTCATTCTCCTTCATAACACAGGCACTTTTGTAACAGACATTGGTAGAGGTTCAAACCAGAAGTCCTTGTGGCCATAAAAAAACCCAAAAGAATGGAATGAAGTTGAGCAGTGCAAGGAGTATCCTGGTATTCATCAGCTGTTAGATGAGCACTGATGGAAGCAACCCAAACACTGCGGGTGCCCCAAACACCTTCTCTTTCAGTCCTAGTGCATGTCATCGACAGAGGACAGGTGTCTCTGCTGTAGGATATTTGAGCTCTGCTGAATTCACTAATGTTCAGGTGAACATTAAAAGGTGATATGTAATAGCCCCAATACACAAGCAGTCAGACTGGATAAAGGGTAAATAACGTCTTCCCAGACAAAGCTCAGTGGATTGGGAAGCAGGCTCATTCCTAGGAGCGGGTTAAGGGAGGGCTTTTACCTGAATCAAAGGCTGCAGCATAGTGAGAACTCTGTGACTGGGCACTCATACCCACATAAATGCCACCTATACACAAGAGAGGAAACTGGATTTACACTATTGTCTTCTAACAGCTTGCTATTAAAAATACTGCCTGACAATCCAACTCTGTGTCTTCATTTACCTGGGAAAGACTTTCATCAGTATAAATCGGACTTGGATCCATCCTGCCTTTTGAGCCCTCTATTTGGCTCTGATGCACAAACAAGGAAAGAACAGGTGCAAGAGAAGGTATTTCTCTATGTTTGGTCTTATAATACCTAGATGTAAAGTAAATTGTCAATAATGACAGAGAATTATTACAGGGATGAAAACTGCTTGCTGGGTTAAAAGATTTTCAAATAATCTGAATAAAAGCAATTTTCAGGTTTCATTACATGTACATGAAATCATGGTTTAAGTAGTCACAAAAAACTGCTGCAGAGCAGTAATTCTCCTGGTTCACATTAATTTTCCTTAATAATAAAGGAAAACCAATTCTTTGTGGACTTCTGGGATTATACAAAATTACACTTATGAAATACGTGTTTTGCAGAATGAACTGCTAGGACGACTTTTACGTAAAACATGCACTGTACTGAATCCCTGAGTTACTCATGTTTTGACCTTTATACCACAAGACAGAGGGGAACCAAACAAGTTTCCTGTTGGACAGAGGAAGCCAAAAGAGAGAAAATCAATCCATTGTATGTTAAATTGCCTCAAACATTGCTTAGAATTGACGAAGCATTAATATAGAGAGCTTACTTTTACCTTAAGACTAGATTTTAATGAGAGGAATCAATTATCCTCTCATCAATTATCAAGGTAGTTTCCCTGTAATCTAAGGATTTGAGCAGGTCAGTCTGATTCTTTCATACCTACCTCAATAAATATTCATTTCTTTTTGGTGGTTTATTATACAGTTTTTTCATTGAAAGTAAAGAACAACCAAACCGATAAAAATCAGACAGCTTCAATTAAAACTACTGAAGGTTAAGATGGCATAAAATCTTACAAATCATGAATTTAATACACTTAGTGCAACCATTTATTTAAGTCAGCACAGTGGGTTCCAATTAACGTTTTTAAAGCATACTTTCTGCAATAGTCAGAGAAGTAGAATAGCTATTGGTAGGCTGACAGAAATTCAATATCTATATTTAATGTTTGCAAGCCTACTGGAAATTCAGATGTTCTACAGGATATACTTAGTGCTGCTGTAAAGGTGCAGACATCCATTTTTCAATGACGCTGGAAAATAATATGTCCAAAAATCAGGAATAGGCTCAACCATAAGCAGTCCAAAAAGGAAAAATCTTACTCCCTTGGGACAGAAATCATTTCCTCTTTGCCTTGAGCATGCATTCAAGTCACCAATAAACCCAAGACCGATAACTGGCTCAGCTGTTACCTACACTGTCATCTCCCTGAATAAAAGAGGGACAAAAGAGGGACAAAAGAGAGGAGTTGAGTCATGGTGCAGCTTCAACACCCAGCATGAAACTAATCCCAGCTGAACTGCACAATTGGTAACAGTTACCAGCACACAGCCAATTAGGTGGGACTAATAAATTATTCCATCAAGTAGATGGTGCAATTAAATAACAGCAGTTAACTGGTATGTGATTTATGTAGATAAAAACATTCAGATATATCAGATGTAAACTTTGCATTAATGAGCCTTACACATAGCCATTTTGCATCCTGCTGAAGTATTAAGCCAAGAACTCTGAAATTGTGAAAAATAATGTTATACATCCTTTGATTGTCAGCATTTTGATCCAGAAAACAAAAGCTAGGACTCTGAATCACTAATTTTAAATTTCATCAGCCTTACGTATCTCAAGACACTTTTCTGTATACATTTAAAAACACGTTTTGTGAAGATTATGTATTTTCTTCATTAGCTGTGCATGTATCACTTATGCAGCAAGGATTACCTTGTGATTTAGGGTAGATTATCTGGCACCTGAATGATTAATTCATAGCAGTTCAGCTATGGACAGACTCGGTGTACTTTAGTCATATGAGAACCAATTCACAGAGGGTTGTTCTCCTGGTTTAAATGAGGTCACAGAAGGGCAAAGGTATTCCTCAAGGAAATCAATACAACAAAACCTGACTTTAAATCTGGCCTTATGTGTTCAGGAGTTGCCATTCTCAGTAAGTCAGCTGGCATCTTTGTTAAAATTTCCAAGAGATACATGTCACAGCTGAAATATTTTTAGTTCTGTGTGAAGGAACTCAGCAGGTTACAGAAAATTATTATTGTTTTATTTAGTTTCCCAAACATTCAGACTAAATACCAAACAAACTCAAAAAGCAGTATTTTATTCAGTGCACTGAATCCCTCCTCAGGGAAGCAACTTTGGACATATATAGCAGTATCTCATCTGTCACTTATTTACAGACATAAAGATTTTAGTATAACATATGGATATCAACTTCCTTAAAAATTATTTATCAATTAGACAAATGTGAGTAATGGATAGAAGATTTCAGCATCTGAAAATGTGCAGATGGCACTGTAAATAACCATACAGTTTATAGTCAATATATACTTTTGTGGGACTTGAATAACACTCAGTTCTGTATATTTTTATCTCTTCATTCAAAAACTCATGGAAGACAGAAACAGCATTTTCATAGTAATTTTGATGCATTCTACATATGACAAAAGACACGAGGGGTAACTTTAAAATTATTGTTAATTCCAAATTACAATTTATGTCTGGCAAATAAATCAGGTCTCGTTAAACAGCAGATTACAAATGTTTAGCCACAGTGCCCTCTAGCTGCCTTAATTCTTACTTTAGAATTTCTGTGTCGTTTTCATGGAAGGAAAAAATCTCTGCATGAACCACCAGCTAGAGCGGTACAGGTATTGCCAACTGTGATCCATCTAGCCGGTTTTCTTTACCATGATGACTTACCCACCCCACTCCCAAAAAACCCTTTCTCTAACATCCAATGAACAAAATACATTTTTCCTTTTGAATTTCCTAGCCAGAAAAGTACAGATCAGGAAACTGGTATGAAGAAAATAAAACTGATTTGAAATTTTCTTCGGGACCCAAATAACCTCAATAGAAAGAATGGGTTTCTATCTTACGTTGCTTTTTATTTCTGTACGCAATCCCTACGGTCTCTTTTGAATTTGAAGTACCAGGAAAGAGCAGCACATTTGGGCACACCTGTAAAAGTGAGTTATTAGATAAAGGAATGAGGGCCAGTCTTATGGCCTTTTCTGGCCCAACTTCTCAGTCAGTTGCAAACAGGTAAGAGGCAGTTTATCACCTATTTTCCTAATCCAGCTGGTTTAGGGAACTGGGTCACTTTTCAAAGGCTGTGTCTTTCAGAAACACTCTATGACAGGCACTTGGTTTTCTTTTCCGCTTTCCCTCTCTTGGGACTAAACTTTGTCCACTTCAGACCTCTTAAACCATACCCTTCAAATAAAACCTGATATACTCAGTATCTTACTTAAATTCTCCTTCACAACTGCATTCTCTGTAACAAGATGCACTCAGCTTCTTTCCTAACCTTTAATGGACAAGATGAATTACATACTGGAATTTTTTAACCACAGTCACTTTTGTTTCAAAAAAACACCGGGCAGTTGCAGACCTTCAAAAAATAAGGATCTATTTAAACTATTTTGCAATGAGTCATCTTCAGCAGTGTGCCCCCAGTCCCTCTGTAATCCTGAAGTCCAACCAGTGCTTTGGACATAGCAAAGTTCCTTCCTTAGCTTTCTTTTTCCAGGAAAAGTAAGAAGAAGGGGTGAAAACTTAGGTTAAGAATCACAGAGGTACTAAAAACATTTCAAATTCTCTATCCCAGCCTACTGTAATTTTTATAAATTACAGAATAAATCCTGAGAATAACTCTGTGGTAAACAAAATTTTATTTTTTTAATATCCATTTTCACTCTGTTCTCCTTTTAAATGAAAAGCAGCTGGAACTAGTAACACTAGAGGAGAAAAATCAATCTTTGCAATATTCAAAGCTACAGAATTCAAGAAATCTTTCTGATGCTGTGTGCATTCTGCTTATGTAATGCTTATGTTGCATTCATGGAGCTGCAACATACAGCAAAGCAAAACCAGGAGAACCTGGATCTTAACATCCACTGTGTGGAAAACCCTTCGGTATGGCCTGTCTCCTGGACACAGGATGCTTTCAGCAATAGATTAAAAACAAAGTTTTCCTCAACCCTGTCAATATGAGAACTGAGCATTTACTCTCCATTTCCTTGAGAAGGTAGACAGTTCTTACTTGAAAAAGTCCCAAATTGAAATGTCTAAAAGGATCAATGTTTCTGAATCACAAGAACTGATCATAGGGTTCTGGTGCTGTTATGCTCCAGCTTATAGAATTTTGGTTTCACCTACTGGCAGGGGGGTTTTTTTCTGCATTTTTCCTATCCTAATTTCCATTCATCTTTTTGTGTACATATATGGAAATCGTGTCAGCATGGAATGTTTCTGAAGCATAAATGTTAGGAGAAAACAATTTTTAATTTTCAACTATATAACTCTGAAAAAGACTAAAAGATATCTTTGTGACCCCAAGTGCTACATGTTGTTACACATGACGAGAGGATTAAAAGAGTATTTTCAGCCCTGGAAAATTTCAGGCTTTTGTCTCTAAACTTGAAGATTCCTTTTTTTGTTTTGGTTTGGTTTGGTTTTGTTTTGGTTTTTGGTTGGTTGGTTGGGGTTTTTTGTTGGGGTTTCTTGTTGTTGTTGCTGTTTTTTGTTTGTTTGGGGTTTTTTGTTTGTTATTTTTTTAGTCCTGAGTCAGTCTTGCAAGCTTCAGTACTAAGCTCAGAAAGCACAGCACATGCAGGTTGCTTATAGCTGATGTCACAGAGCCACAACAGGAGGTTTCTGCCTCTGCTGTCACACTGCTCGAGGGGGGATGTGCCACCCAGGGAATGCACAGAGGACTGGCTCTCACTCCTCTAGGACAAGAACAAAAACCCTCTGCAAGTTTCCTCACTGTAGTCCATACAGTGAAAGGTTTCATCCTCCTGCTACTGCAGAGTACTAAAGGAATATTCCCTTTCTTAGCCTCATGAGCATTTTAAGGCTAGAAAAAGGTTCTTTTGATTCTGTTATCATTTATTCATCTCTGTAGGACTAATTGTACTTGACAAATGCTGCTGTTACCTAGCACCAATTTATGTTCTCAGCTACCATTATGTGTTAGATAGACTGGAGGTATTACAATGGGCCACCTGAAAGAAGGAGAACCTATTGTGCATCTTGACTCTACTTTTCAGAGCATGTGTCACTGAAAGTAATTTTATCACAATTCATTTTACAGGTTGATTCCATTTAGATAGGTTCTAACAGTTTCATTTTCAGTGTTTCATTATAATTTTTACAACCAGCAGTGCTCTCCATCACAGTCATGCTGATTCTTTTACAGTAAAAATGTCTCTAAAAATAAATTCTTAACCTATGCTTTCCTAGGTGAGCATTGGTAAGTGGCAAAACATTTCTAACCTATACTTAGAGGTATTTTCTGTAAGAAATCTTTGCATGGAGAATTTTTGGATTGGAAAATGTTTGTATCCTAACCTACATTAACCTTTTTGCACACCTACATGAATACCACTACAGCACACAAACTTGGAATTCTTGCACTCAGCTATTTTTAAGTTCTTTCATTCCTAAAATGGTGAATTGCATTAAAAGTCTTTTTAAAAAAAAAAAAAAGAGAGAAATTCATTAAATAACTACTCCAAATAATGCATTTAAAGAAAGCTATACACCTATAGAATTAAAAGAGTATATTTTCATTTTTTCAGAAATAGCAATACATCACAATTCCTTTGAAACTACATATATATATATACAAACTCTTCCATACTTAAATATACTGTCCGTTCCTTTTTTCACAGAATATTCCTGCAGAATGGACGAGGCAAATATCTCAGTGGATGTAACTGCATTTAGTCTGAATAACACTGAAACTTTCCCGTTAATTTTAAAACTTTAGCACTAAATTTAGTTGAAGAATGATAGCATGGAGAAAGCTTTGGGCACCTTAATTATAAAAAAAGCTCTTTTCATTAATTTGGCAAATTTTTTTCTGCCATCTGGTGCCACGATAAGTAGCTATTTGTACATTATTCAAAATGATCTTTGAATTCTTGAAGAATTTTAGACTTCTTGTTAACATTTTACAGCAAGCATTCAATATTTTATTGAAAATATCTGCTTCAATTTGCCATAACTGGTGCTTTGGCTACTTATTTGAATGTGAAATTCCTCTGGGTGCTGAAACTACATAATACACAATTCTGCCACAAAAACCATATAAAAATAAAAGAATGGGAGTAAGTCCTGTCTCAAAACTTTGTACACTGTTACTGCACAGCAAATAAAAACATTCGCTTAAAAACCTATAGAAAAGTGTAGTAGGAAACAGGCTTAAAATGTGTAAGCTTGTGAAAAATGCTGAAGACATTCTAAGACACTATTTCTTGTTAACATGCAAAAGAAGGTAAAGGGCTGCAGCTACTACCAAGCAAAAGATCCTGGATCCTCTAGTGGGTATTTTGACTAAAGAACTCAAGATCTGGCACAAAGACTCAGAGAGAGAAAAAAACAGCAATCTGAGTAATCAACTGGAAAAACAATAAATATAGCAAGAAAGCCTTAAAGGTCCTGATTACTTTTGTAGACTAAATTTTCTTTATCAAATCTTGACAATTTCTTCTTCCTCTGCAGATTTACTGTGTTTTTTCCTGTTGGGGGCCTAGTATGAAGGTTTCTCCATACTACGAGTGTTGCTAAGAGAAGACTAAGAATCCAAGTCTAATTTGTGCCCTTTACTATCTGATAAATATATCCAATCTGTCAATGTCATTCATGGAGATTAAAACTCTTGTATATTTTTAACTTTGTTTCTCTCACTGGAATATACCTGAAGGTTTTCTAAAAACTCAAAAACTGTTCATAGCTTCCATTTCATAGCCAATATTTTAGAACTCACAAGCCTGGGTGAAAAAAAAGCCCATAAGACTTTCATTAAAAAATACATATTTTCTAGTTTGGAAAAAGGTAGTCAGTTTTTAATTTCATCGATCTTTAACAGCTTCACATGTGCAAGCACATTTCTTAGTCTGCTGATTTGTAGAGGTATGAATGTATTAATGAAGAGGTGTCACCTACAAATGATATCCTGTTTTTAAAAAAACTACATTAACCCCGCAGCTTAATCACTAAAGCGCTGTTTTATTTACATAACATTTAGATATTCTCTTTAAGAAGACCCAGAAAACAGGCAATTGCTGAAAAATGAAGGGAATTTTTTTAAAATTGACTACTTATTTTTGTTACAGTTGTGTTTATAGGGTGACTGATGGTTACAGCATCAGTAAAGCAATGGGGAGACATGCATTATCATTTGCTACATTTAGACATTTCTATAAAAATGACTGTGCAGTGATTTTTCAAAATGACAATAAAATGTGTTGTACAAATGCATGTACTTTTGGTAGGGACTGCAATCTTAAATGCTTTAAATATACCAAAGTCATATTTTCTCAGAAAGCAAACCTGGTTTTCTATTTTCTTCCATTATCCCTTGTATTACTAAATGATGAAGAAAACAAATATTTCAAATTTCCCTCTCTAGCAAGAGCAGGTTAACCACTGGCATTAGGGCCATAATCTGGCAAGAATTAGCTCAAATGCTCCATTTAGTTCACACAAGAAGTCACCTTCAAACACGAGCCTGTTGATGTACCCAGGACCATCAGAAGGGCACTACAAGGGACCACTATCCTGTGTTACCCCATTGGAGCTGAAAGCACAACGTGGGCCAAATGTGTCCAAATCGCATCGGCTGCTGCCGCTGCTGCCAGGGGAGACCAAACGCCTGCAAAATTTCTTCCTGCACTTTCCAAATCTTTCTCTTCCCTGCCACGGCTTTCATGTTCAGCAGCCTCCATCACAACTGCAGCCTTCCCTCCAGCAGCCTTGCCGGGCTGGGAAGCAGGCTGCCTCCCCATCTGCTGCTACCACCTACCTCGCTGCTGGCAGGCATGCTGGGGACAGGTGGGCTCCCTTCTCCCCAGTTCTGTTCTGATGAGGAAAGAGAGAATACAGCAGCAGCACCTAGAGCAAGCAAATGTCTCACTAGGGTGGCAGCTGGGCTACAGATTTTTCTATTCCAGGTGCTTGGTATCTTCAGGGTTTTCAGCCAAAACGAAAAAGGATGAAAAGTGTCAAGAAGCCTTTTCTTCTTAAAAAACTGATTGTTATGGAAGTTTTCATTATTACATTTCTATTTTTAAAACAGTATTTATCTCAATGTCCTCCTATAAGATAAAAGCAAAAAAGACAGTAATGGGCCAGCTCCTCTGCTAATGGAAATTGGCAGTAGCTCCTCTCAGAAGATAAACCTCAATTTTAGGTTTCCCTGGCAAAGGAAAAACCTCTTAGAAGTGCAGATTACATCTTTACAGATTTTTTTAGTTCAGGGTGAGATGACCTAAAGACATGATATCTTATACAAGAAGACACCATGCTTTACTCAGACCGTTCTGAAAGGACTATAACCTAACAGGCCTCTGGAGGTGTCTTTGGACTCCAGCCTTCTGCATAGGGATATTACCCACAGACTCATGGCCTCACCTCATGAGCTGCAAACGCAGGCAACCCACTAACCCACTCCTCAGATTGTTCTTCTCTTTGGAGCTCAATAATCTGGGTTAGGGAAAAGTATTTTTCAGTCTTCAGGAGGCTCAGCTAGCATGTGTCATGGGCAAGAAAACCAGAAACGAACGCAGCAGCAATGCTGTAGTTCCTGATGTGGCAAGAGAGCTGATGGAGCAGACCATTTTCACATAATCCTACTGGAGAATGCCACAGCAGCAACGTCATAGTGTGGTTAAGGGAAAACACTCTCAATGTCTACATGTCAATTCAATACAGAGGGGTATGAAATAAGAAAAGCAATGTTGTAGCCATTACCTGTGCCTTAAGAAAAGGAAAAAGATATGTCAGTGTCACACAAAAAGCTGAGAAAATCCGCCTTGTAATTCCGTGATGTGAACAGAAATATTTTTTAAATGGCCAACCTAAAAATAACATCAGAAAATTAACAAGTTTCTTCATGAAGTCTTACATACACAATTTCATATTAATACAAACGTGAATTGACCTTTTGAATATTTTAAATTGTGGATTTTTTTCACTTTAAGCACGCATAATATTTAAAAAAATAAAAGAATAAAAAGCAAATACAAAATACGTTAATAGCACCATCAATTAACTTTTGCATAAGGTTTAACAACATTGTGCTGTGATCAACTTACCTAGTCATTTATCCCTACCACTGGAAAGGATATTTATTTGAAAGGAGGAAAGGGGAATCAGCCTATAAAGCCCTAAGACATTCCCACAGTCACATTCCCATCAGTCTCACCATGGCAACACCACAGGACAGCTAGGACACAGTCACAGGGCTACTTGTCCCTCTGTCTTGGGCTTGAGCAAGACCCCTCTGGTGCTGGACATGCCTCTGTCTCTCCCATACTTCTCCCACTGCAGCCTCCAGCAACCTTTGTACTTGCTGTTCATAGCTAACAGGTCTGGTTGTGCTCAACACTTGCAGTTCTTCCCTCTGGAATCTCTTATCAGCGACAACCTTCTTGAAACCAGAGTCATCAATTTTGGAAATAGGAAGAAAGCTCTTAGACGAAGGCAGGTGAGGGGGGCAGGAGTGGTTTACAACAGTGCTACAACTATAATTCATACCTAAACACAAGTACCTGAGACTAATTTGGTCAGCCCACATGACAAGTACCTAACTCCTGAGCTCTGTCTTCTGCCTGTATCTTGACAAAGAACTCCTTACAGAACTGATATGTGTCACTTGAATTTCTGAGGCTTGGCCTGTGCCTGTAAGCTATCTAAAAGAGTTTACAGGAAAATAATTTGGTTTTGTTTTTGTTTTTTTTTTTCTCACTGTTTGTTGTTCTCCACGAATTTCTACTAATTTCAGTCATTCTACCAAGGTGATTACCATTGCTCTCACCCTGATTGACCTGTATTACAGATACTTTGGGAAAACAGAGAGCCAATTGTGCCACAGGGGTTTTGGCAGCCTTTGATCCCAACAACCAGAAGGTACTCCTGGGATAGCTTAACGGATAAGAGAGCTCTTTGGTATCCTGTGTCTACATCCATCCTCCCTGGGATCTGTGATGATTCTATGCCAACTGTTTCGTGATGTGCAAGACCTCCTTTGCCCTTTCTCTGCAGAGAGAATGGTTTGGGGAATGAGTTTCTTGGTTGTTAAAAGTTTTGGGTTTTCAGAGTCATCATCTTGTAATTTCACCTAAATTAAGTATTTTCTATTCTCTGCTAATTCCTGTCTTAGAAGACGGAAAAGCTTGATAAAGTCTACTTCACAGAAGACAGAAGCAATATGGCAGATTTAGAACATGGAGAGGTACTTTTTGACTAGGTGAGAGTATGTTTAACTATAAAGGTTGAAACACCATGAACTAGCTTGGAATTTTCAATTACTTTGATTTTCAAATACTAATCCTGGCTCAAGACACTTTCCAATCACAGTGACTTGGAAAATATGGTTTCTATTGCTGCTGCAACCTTACTAGACACCCGTGCCTTAGGATCCCTGCTGGGAGGACAACCTGCAATAAAAAGGCTAACTTGAAAACCACTTAGAGACTGCATTCTTAGGGCAGTATTTTACATCCATGATTTGTATAACCATAATAAACTTTCTGCGTCTATATACTTTTACATAACATAAACCTGTCACAACTTATGCTGTTTAGAAGCTATAAATATTCCATGGGAGTTCCTGTTTTCCACATACAGTTTGAGAAGGACTGATGATGGCCTCAAAGGATTAGTGTCTGAGAACTGCATAGAGGGCTTACAGATTTGGAACATTTCCTTCCAGCAGTTCACAAAAGCTTGACATTTCTGAAGCTCACAGTATAACACTATAATCGTTGCCAAATATTAAGCATGACTGCAGTATAAATACACAGCTACATCAAATATACACAAAGGATACATCAACATACAACTCACTAAACATATGGCTAGGTAGACACAGCTATGAATGTATTTTGGAGGCCTAATATAGATCCACTGTGGGCCTTGCAGTTCTGTAGAATAGTAACCGTGGTTAGGAAAACAAAGTCTTTCTCCCTAAATCTTGCTCTAAAATTATGCTAATGATGACTAATCCTTGAGTCTAATGAGCAATCAAACAAACTAAAGCACAGAATCCTGAACAACATGTTCAGGAAGCCTAATAAAGCTTTGAGTAAATACACATTTCCAGGGACACAATAATCTGTATCTTGGGGAAAGTGGAAAAGCAGCAGCAACTAATTTTGATAAGGTTAAAGTATTTAATAGAAACTATTATTGTGGCTTTTAAATATATAAACGGCTGTTTCCTTGTTTCAGCTTGTTAAAATGCTAACCCTCTTTACATTTTTCAGCTGCAGAATGTAATTTGGTCCCAGTTCACTAAATCACACCTTAACTAAAATTAATTACAGTAGTATTTTTATACATAAGGAATTTCTGCAAGTAATGTAAACTATATTGAAATTTCACACTTTTTCTGTGAAAGAAATGCATGGCAAGAAAAGATAAAACTACACCAAAAAAGAGGTACTCTGTCCTAGTGCTTAATAAGAATAACCAAAGAATAACAAAATAACCTTTTGACAGCACAGGCAATAAATTCACACCAAACCCTCTCCTGACACATGCAACACTCAAAGAAGTATTTGTATTATTGCTACAGTAATGTGACAATTTGCAGCTAAAGAGAAAATGCATTTGTGTCTGTTATTTCAATGACACTTTACAGTGTTGAATAATGATGCACCTGAACATCCTTCGGACAATTGAAAATCTCTTCCTCTAAGACAAGACAGCTGACATTTGTGAGACACACAGTCACAACTTTGATTTTTGGATGTCATGCGAAAAGTTTATCATTGTGTTGTGATGTTAAACATCAAAGCATTATTTACTGATGCAGGCTTCCAAAGAAGATATATTCTCTACTTAAAGCAATACAGTTGGGAAATACATGTAGGTACAGACTTAGAAAACCTCAGTATGTCAAGTGTACAAAAGTAACATACAAATGACAAAAATATGGGACAGTCCCTGGACAGTTCCAGACCCCGAATTCCTTTAAAGAAAGAGACAATAAATAAAGGGCTCTGCATTTCCTTGTGGCACAGAAGAACACAGAAAAAAAAAGTTTGATAGCGAGGATCCCCGGGATTTTCCACGGGATTTTGCTTCTTAAACCGTGCCTTTTGCTGCCACCACGTGGCCTTGCCGCAAGACACTTCTTGATACAGAAAAATGAAAGTTGCCTCCTTTCATTTGTTTCCAATAGAGCCTTTAATAAATAAGCCGTGTTGCTTATCTGTTACACAGCTCAAAATCACTGCTTAATTTCAAGAATCTAAATTACTTAAGAGAACGAATAAACACCTAAATCCCTCACTTTTTAAAAAAAGTATTCAAAGGTATTTTGATAACAGATACTGTCACCAGATATTCAGCTCTGACTAAAAGAACAGTGACCTAATGTACACTGGATCAGTGCCCTACACTGTGAAGTACCTAAAAGGAAACATCACTGAAAAAAAATAGTGACTTTAAATCTAAAAATATACATTCCAATCTGTCACAAATTTTTTATTTCAAATAGTCACACTTCCCCCCAGCAGAGAGCTGTATAATATATATTTAAATACCAGAAACTAGAAACTTCTTCATAGAATTACAGAATCATTAATGTTGGAAATGACCTCCAAGATCATCAAATTCAACTGCTAATGTAAAGCAAGTGTATTTACCATTAAACCATATCCACAAGAGCCACATGTCTTTTGAACACTTCCAGGGATAGTGATTCCACCACTTCTCTGGGCAGTCTGTTCCAGTACCCGACAACCCTTTCTGTTCAGTACTTTTTCCTAATATCCAATACACACCACCCTGGCACGATTTGAAGCCATTCCCTCTCATCCTGTCAGTAGATGCCTGGGAGAAGAGATGGACCCCCACCTTGCCACAGCCTCCTTTCAGGTCATTGTAGATAGTGACAGCGTCTCCCCTAAGTCTCCTTTCTTCCAGGCTAAACAGCCCCAGCATCCTCAGCCACTCCTCATATGACTTGCTCTCTAGACCCTTCACCATCTCTCTTGCCCTTTTCTGGCCGTGCTCCAGCACCTCAATGTCCTTCTTGTGGTGAGGGACCCAAAACTGAACACAATATTCAGCTTGTGCTCTCACCTGCAAACTACAGTCCCTACTGCTACACTTTTTTAAGGGATATATTCACATATTTTAGGTTTGCTGCACTAAGACACATGTGAAGTGTCTTTAAAAAATACTTTAAAAAAACCCCCAAATTTTGACAACTGTAAAATATACCTCTTTTAGATATGGTTGTATGACAGAGCTTTAAATCACAGGTTTCTCAAGCCCTCAAAAGGATATTGCTTTTGCTGTAATCATCAGTGCTGGCATAATGCACCATGTATGACTTTCCCACTTGTATGCCAGAAAGGGATTTTCATTGGTGAGGCCAAACATCTTACATAAAGAAACTTGTCAGAGTCTCTCTCCTGCCAGCACCCAGGGAAAGGTGAACCAGAGACATAGCAAGGAGAAAACAAAAACCACAAAAACCACCAAAAAAAAAAAA
>VWZQ01020423.1:4205522-4235433 GCA_013397015.1 Myiagra hebetior
GAAAAAAAGAGTGTTTTTAACTTATTCTTGTAGACAGGAAGGCTTTCATAGCCCTTGTATTAAAGAAGTGTAATCTGGTATAACATGGGATGCCTGTGTTTCCTGGGAGCCCAGGAAGTTTACAGAAAGGTCAGTTTCTCTCCACAAACGCCATAACCTTCATGCAGGCAAACTCTGACCTTCATCCTGGAAACCAGTTTCTCTGGTGCCAGGCATTTCAGTAAAGCACTGTGGCAGAAGATATAGATGGGGCTGTTTTTCTGCACAGAAGTACAAACCATGAAGCAAATAGCTTTCATAAGGGTTACATTTACCCAAGAAAAAATAATGCACTCCTTGAAACACTTTATTAAGGCAACGTGGAGCAGCTGGCTTTGAAGATACTTGTTGTAGAAACCCACTTTTCAAAAGTTCTACACATTGTTCTACCCCAGCTTTGAGGGGACTGATCCAAGGGCTTTGCTTTACTGATGATTTAAGTTCTGTTGTTTGAGACTGACACTGTTTGTTCCGCATATTTTCTTGCTGGAATGGAGAGCCAGCATGTCCGTAATGAGCCTTCAGCCCACTTAGAAAAAAAGCTGTGCAATTCCTTGAGCGCGTTATGGACAGCTTCCCAAAAGAATCACAACAAATCCAGAGCTGGGCCATAAGCTCCAGGAAAGGAGAGGTTTCACCCCACAGAAAGCAAGAGGGTACATTGTCTGACACCAGCTATTTTAGCAGTAGGCTGTGCCTTTTTCCATGGATGTGGATGCTGATGGCCACACGATCTCTTCAGTGCAGCTAATGGAAGCTTGTAACAGATACAGGAAGCAGGAACGTGGACAAAGGCAAATGAAATCTGATTTCCAGACATGAGTCAGGCTTTCAAAATTCTTAATGCTTTGTCTAACTGCTAGCTGTTTTTAGTTTATGGAACATTAGAAGTACTAAATATAAATCTTAACATAATACCAATAATAGTATGACTATGTAAATAGGGAAGCCAGAAACCTGCAATGCTCCCACCTTCCTCATCCTAATTATCCCACCTGTTATTGAGCACCTGTCCATATTTACCACGTCATTACTGTGATCATTTCATGAAACAGTCAGTGAGTCTGCAGCTTTACCTGCCTGGCTCGAATCAATACATTCAGTCTTCATGTCACAGTCTCACGATTATCCCAGCTGGTCTGTGCTTATGTTCATTCAGTTACAGTCAGTCTGCCTCCTACTCACCTTTTGCTTTATGTCACATTGTTTACAGGACTTTGAACGCTGCACATTTTTGTTGACATGCTCAAGATCTGTAACACACCACACCTCAGCCCATTAAATAACTCATCATCAGACTCTGTTGGTATGGCTCTGATATTCTGCTAGGAAAAAGTAATTTAATTATTTGCATTGTTCTTCAACTCATACGTACTTTGGATTTCTTATTCTTTGCTGGGAAGTCTTCAGATGCTATCTTGCCATTCATAAACAACATCACTGTTGTTTTTTTTGTCAAATGAACTAATTTTGTATGTATTAGATGACTAATAATGTAGGTTTTCTCAGGAAAATCAACACATGAAAGTGGTGTTAATTTTGAGATAATAGATGAAAACAGGTCTTAAGATAGAAAATTAATATAAAGAGGCCGATTTAAAATAAATCCATATAAATAGGTAGCTGTTCATCCCTCAGCTAAACACAATTTTGCTGTGCCAGAGGATCTTGTGGGAAAAAAATTAAGAGTATTCTAAACAAACTGGATCAGCAAATATTATTGTACATAACCAGAACAAAATTATACTACCCATTTAATATCCATGAGCTTCCTCAAATTTAGATGTTTCAATTTCTTTTAATCCTGAACTTCCTCTGCAGGCACAATAATAATGCATAATCTTGTAAACCACTCAGCCCTAACTTCAATTCAGATTTGTTTAGCCATAATTTTAAATTAAAAAAAAAAAAAAAAGATATAATGTTCATTAATACCATGATTTAACAGTTGCTAACATTAGTCTAGGAGTCCATTTTTTATAACTAATACTTTTATCCTTTTGGCTAATTAACCAATTAAATTACTATTCTACCTAAATTCAGAAGGCAGAGGAATAAAAAAGTTTACAGTAAAATATATTCTAGAGCAAATGAGACAAAAATAAACTCTGGAACCTACCTCATATTCCCTGCCATAATGAGGAACAGGTTATAAATGTGAGAAAATATGAAGAGGAAGAGGATGGTACTGAAGAACATTGTCATCCAAGACCCATGGTCCTCTCGAAACATTTTCAGACGGAGCAACTGACCTGTGGTACAAAAATTATGAGAAGGCATATTTTAGTCAGTCAGTAAATACATGTTTATATCATAATAAAACCAAAATAAAGTACTGAACTCTATTTCTTCCTATATCCAATATTCTACTGTATTTGAGGAGGACAGATTTAGCATCATGCAGACAAACTACCCTTCTGTAGTTCAGCATGAACAGATATTAATCCTACAAAATTACAAATTACTTGCAATCCAAAGGAGGGAAAAAAAGAAAGAATGCAACAATAACTTATTAATAGCAGTATTTTTAAGAGATGATGAGAAAGACCACAGGCCATAAAAATGCATTTCAAACACTAAAAATGGTTAGTGATTCATACATAACTTTCCTTTTTCATGTCTAAGACAGATTTTTATGTCTAAGACAGTGTGAAGTATGTCCACTGACAAATATTATTTGCTACCCTAATTTAATTTGGAACTCAAATTATGAGTCTAGGATCTTGTACTGTATGTTTGTCTTAGATATAATTGCTATATGATGTATTATTATACTTCATTCTACAGAGAATACCTTTTTTCAAAGAATAGCTGTGTGTCTTGCCACTTGAAAAGAAGTTCTGCTTACTCTCACCACTGGTGTTAGGTGAAGCTTTTATGGTGTTTTTGCCTCAAACATTTTTCCTGGGCTAGCTTTTCTTCTCTGTCATCTCTTACCTTTAGAGAATTGTTTACAGTATTGAAAACCCCACCAGCACAAGAGATGGGAATTTGTTTTTGCAAGGCTGAGAGTGCCACAGCAGAAGCCAAGAGGGGGTAAGGAGGACAACAGAAAATTCAAGCAAGCCAGGTGAAGGACAGCATCTAACAAGGAGACAGTGCAGTCTGGTGCTACAGGATGTCAAAACAGGGAAAACAGAAGTAATATGAGGAGCGGGACAGGAAGTATCAAGAGAAGTGATAGAGGAGACTGAGATGTGAAATGGTTTGGGATGGAGGCAATTTCTCTGAGCTGCTTGTGGAACTGTCCACATTCAGCATTGATTAGAGCTGGACACAGAAGGAAGCTAAAAAGTGGGAGAAATTTATGAAAAATTTGAAGGGCTCTTTCAGGCAATCAGACAGGAAGATCCCAGGACTGGTGTGTGCTGCTGAAGATGGAGATGCAGGTTTGGGGAAGGAAGACTTGAGGACACAGAGCAGACATGGGCTATGGGCTGAAGAGGTAGGAGGTGAGCTCTGGATTAAGCAGCTGGAGGATGAGAGCTCTTTGACAAAGCTGAGACTTTGGAATGATGTGGGAGCCACAAGGCAGGAAAAGTGGCAGGCAGGTATAGGGGGGCTGGATGAAGCTCTATGGTGGGACAAGAGCAACATAGGTCCACAGACCAGTCCAGTAGTAGGGCAGCAACAAGGATCCTGGGAGTGAGGAAAGGTGAAGAAAGGGAAAGCGCAAACACACATGGATATGCCCCAGGCCCTTGGACTTTTCTACTCTTTCACTGCTGGAAACAATGACAGGCCTAGCTAGACTGAGGATGTCCAATAGGTCTGTCCTTCCCTAAAGAGCAAGCGGAGGCTGCTATGGCAATAGCATATTATCCTGACCTACAGAGAGGAGGGGCTTAGTGATAAGACATTTCCCTTGCAGTCTGATACCTGCTCTCTGAACAGCAGCCATTGCATATGGAGTATTTCTGACACCTTGGATTATAAACAGCGCTCGCAAAATAGAGTTGTGATTTCAGGAGGTCCAGATTAATGGAGAGAAAAAACACAGCCTGGAATCTAGACTTCTGTAAAATAGATAACTCCAACCTTTCTAAAACAGGTAAGAGAAAGATTTAATAAATATTCATTGCACCTGTACTCTCCAAGGCAATGTTTTTTCCTATATAGTTATTACACAACGATTAATACCTACAAATATGTATAAATGTAATATTTTTAAAAGAACTTCTTCATAAATACTGTCTTCAGTTGGCAAATTTTTCAACTTTCCTTCTACTCTAGCTTATGTTTGCCATATGGGACTTCATTAACTCTCAAGCAGGGCTCATCAACATAATTTTTTAATGAAAGAAATAGTACTTTAATCAAAATACTGATATATAAAGAAGAAAAGAATTGAATATTAGCAAAATCTTCTTACCTAATAGCATGCAAATATTGCAGATATTACTTACTGTTCCCACCATACCAGTATGTATAACTTTCTAAATGCAGTTGAACTAAAATATGTTAAATGATCCACCTACTGCTCACATTGTTTTATATATCCTTTCATATCAATTCAGTTGAAATAAAAACGGGTTGCAGCAGATGACTACTAACACATAAGTTGTTAAAGTAAAAATTTCAAATACTGCTTATTATTTTTACAACAAACCTAGGCCTCAGTATAATGCTCTTTTTTTTAATAAAATGAGCTAAAAGGTTAAACTTTGAAAACACACATAACAGAAATATTACAGGGTGTGAATGGTCAGAAATGTGTAAAACCTATCTGGTAACTGGAATAGACTTGTATTAGATTAAAATATAATTGCAAACAGCCAAACGAAATTCTCAGATTAATTCCAGAAAAATAAAACGTTTCATGTAAAATTAGGGCTTTTATTATAAAGAATAGCAAATAAAAAGTAGCAAGGGGCAAAGAGAGTAGATAAGGAATAATATTACACAAAATAAGCTTTTAATTCATCTTAACTTTCTTTTTTTGTTTTTTTCTTACTTCAGGAAAATTAGTTGTTTATTATGACCTTGTTAAAAATGTAAAATAAACCCCTACAGGTATGACAGAGGAGAATATGTTTATTAGAATATATTTACACGTACACAATTATATACTTAAAAACCCCCAAATAAATGTGCTAAGCCTAATGGACCTTTACAAATACAAGTTAAATGCCATATGAATGACCACCAGTGATAAACTGTGAATTAACTAGGTACAAAAATCAAGATTCTCCTATCATAATGTTTTCTAGCTCCACCAGAAATTTCCTCAAAATGTAAATTTTTACTGGAAACAGGTCTTTTTATCTGCGCCAACACAGAGAGAGAGCACATCAACAGTACTAGGGGAACACAGGATAGTAGAGATTTTAGGGTTTAGGGTCCTGCAACAAACCAGGCAGTAACCAACCAGTATTTTTTTTTCCACTCCAAGAGAAGAGACAACTCAATAGGCAGATACAAAAAACTGAGTCAAACAGGTCACTTTTTAAAAAATCTAAAGCTTTTCTGGTATCTTTAGATCCACAGCCCAAAAGATGCTTGCAGTCATTAAATTGCAGAAGCAGAAACAAGAGAAACATTAGATCCTTACCCAAGCATTTAGCATGCTTTCTTGTCTTAATTGGGAGTGATGAGTATGAGTTAAGTATGAATTCAACCCTTTCCTGGGCATACTTGTAATATTCTAACACCCAGCTCTTCACTGAATCAGATGTGTTCCTTTAATTCTGGGTGTCCTATCAAGGGATTGCTCTTTCTGCCCACTCAGTGTTCAAAGTCATCTCCATTAATGGCTGAAACTGTTCCACTGAAAAATTAACCTCAATAAATGGGAAGTATTTTTTAACTTTGAAAACCAGTTCTACTTTTGTCAGAGTTTAGCAAGTCTGATTTTAGTCACACACAATATAATGCCATGGTGCTGTTGCTCATTCTGCCCCACTGAAATATGCGTATGTGTGTTGGCTGGCTTTGCTTAAGAATACATGAACTTAGCAGGGAATACTTTTATGTTCAGAAAAAGAAAGTTTTCTTAAAATACAGATGCAAAATTTTGGATTTGAACTGTTAAGACGACTTAGTCATATCCTGTAGCTCGAGTTATTCTGTTGGTACTAAGACAGTAGACAGAAAACTTGCTATTGTCTGAGATTAAAAAAAAGTCACTTCTGAAAATTATTACAGCACATATTTTCGGAGCATCAGGGTAGCTCCAATGGCTTCAACATAGAGCAGGGCACGCTGCCTGTCTTCCTTCATGCAGTCATAAGGCTTTAAATTTTTCTTAAGAAAGACCAGGAGATCCTGGAATAGCACCAAGCTGGGGGTCAAACCCCTTGTGTCCTCCTCTTGCTTATTAAGTTACCTCAGGAAAGGTTCTTTTTTTCTCTGCACCTATTCCCCTGTGTCCACCCTGTAAGTCACTCACTTCAATTGCAAAGCACACTGTTTCAAGAATCTAGTCTTATTTATGGTCTCTCATCTCTACTACAACACAAGGAACTAACTGGATACAGCAAAAATATTTCAGAAAATTCAAATAGGAATCCCAAGGTAGACATGTGGGAAATGCCTACACAAATACATATATTTTCTAATGACTCTCTGAGCTCCAAATGGACCTTACACAGCTGGGCAGCTCCATTCCCTCCAGCTACAGCTTCACACAGCTCAGCCCTGAGTGCAGCCCACTAAACTGAAGGCGATGAAGGGGATAGGGGATTTTGTTTAATTCAAGTCTGTGATTGCCCTAACAGAGTTACAAGGCTACACATCCAGACTTTATCCGGGCAACTTAGAGCAAAGCAGAGCAGGTGGCACAGCAGTTTGCCTCCCTCCATTTAGACCTACTTATAGCCCTTGTCCAGAAGCTTAATGAGATCAGGAACCTGGCATTACAATTCCCTCGTGCAGATATGGCCACACTATTTGTAGCCAGTCTGTGACTTATTTTTACTGCCAGCACAACTTGGAATAAAGTGTCTGGTGCCTTCTTCTGTAAGTATTGAAAACGAAGGCAGAGAGGTAGGAAATGCCATTCAATTCCAAGAACACACAAACTCTGGCCAAGAGGATTTTAGGAAAATATTAATTTCCTATACATATTCAAATTACATATAATTGAGCGTATAATGAGAAAATGTTACTTAATTATGTTTCACATTTTAAAGAATTCACAGGGATATCTTATAAAGTTCAGCGGAAGAAAAATATTACACAGTTTGTGTAATTTTTTATATTCTCAAAAGCTAAGAAGGAGGGAAAGTATAGCTACCCTAGGTTAAAGTCCAATGCTTCAATACTTTAAAAAATACATTTATAGAACAAACAGACCCCACCTGTGAAATACACTGTGAGTGGAACAGATGGATTTCTATCTACATTCATTTCCTGGAAAGTCATTTGGCTGCCTTTGTTGCTGAGCTTCTAGAGAAACCATTTGCCTTCCTAATTTCGTTAAGTACAGTCTAAACTAGCTTTTTGTCAGGTAACTGAGTGGACTAAATTTGCAAAGCACAATAACACAGTTTTTATTTAGCAGGTCTTCACTGCAGCTCCCATTTGTTATATTTTGACCCATGTATGTGAACATACCTTCGGAAAATTCTTATTGTACTAAGCTTCACATGAAAGCAAAATGTTACGCTCGATAAAAAACACTATTACCAACTTCATGGTTGAAGATGCTTCAAAATTTTCAATGAATCAGTAACATTCTGTAAAGGTCCTTTCTTCCATTCAAAGTGTGGCCTGTACTGATGAAAATTTTATTCTGTCATCCTAGCAAGCACTGTAGTGGACTCTGATCTATAAATTGCTATTTGGATGATCTTCATACAAAGCTTCTATTTGGACAGACCTCACAGTTCGGCATCTACTACATTGTTTGGAAATTTTCTAGAAACATAACAAATTGCAGTGGGTGACAGCTCATTCTGACAGAATGTTCCAGCCTTTGGTTCTATCAGGAGCAAAAAAATCATTGGAATTAAGCATAAGACTTCACAAGCATTACAAACTTGTTTTGAAAAATACACTGCAGATCTATATTCCACATATTCCATAATGGGAATTGATACAAAGTAGGCCATAAAGAGTTAGACAAGGAGAATATTCTCTAACCCTACCATAAGCAAAATCTTTTAATCCTGGGACAAATATTTACAGAAGAAGATCAAATAAAAAGATCCAAAAAAAGCCCTTTGTCTAGCACTATAGATGGAAAAGTTTCTGTGGCTCTCACTAAAAGCAAAATTTCATCCTCATTTGTTTTGATGCTGTTTTCTTGATCTCAGTCACAGCTCACTGCACAGCTGCCCACAATTAAACTTGCCCCTAGGTCCCATATGGATACTCAAGGCAATCAAAGCAATGATGGAATGAGCATGGGAAATTACTGTCCTTCTGTCACCTCCTCTGCTTTTTCCAATGATAGATACAGACACACTAGTGGCCAAGGGACACTGTTCGCACTTCAGAGTGCTTTTTTTTCTCTTATCCATCGTACACTACAGTAAATAGCAGAGAGGAAAGTGTATAAAGCATTGTATATAAGTTCATGGAGATCTGTGTGTGTGGATGTTGTAGAGTAAGCTGTGTTACCTACTTAGACTTTACATTTTTTTCAGATAGAGGAGAGAGCTTGTACATTATACTATGTTCTGAATTCTTTTGCCAGTTCAAACATGCTGAATTTAACTTACAATTTTTGAATTTTAAATTCAATATATCCAATTCAATTTTTATTTTAAAGGTTGTTGGTCTCTCTTTTCCCTTCAGGAATACTCCACGGACAGATGATGAATGGTACATGCATTATTTTCATTTGCAACAGAAATCCTAAGCTGGAGTGGTACTGTTATTTGCTGATTCTGGTTTGCCTTTTCACTTTATTAACAGGATTTCTAGGCAATATACTCGCACTACGACATTATGTTTACTGCATGAAGACATGGACTACCAATACCATATTTCTCTTTAATTTGGCACTGTGTGACTTTACTTGGACTCTCATGGCACCTTTCTCAGTATATTATAACATCCAGAAGTTCGCTGTCTATTTCAGTCAAGCGTTTTATCAGATCATAGGACTATTTTTTAGTATTAATATCTATGGAAGTGTGTATTTCCTGACACTCATCAGCTTTGACAGATACATAGGTGCTGTTCATCCCATCACTTCATTAACATGGTGGGACAAAGAAAAGGCTGTGTTTTGTACCATTGGGGTATGGATCTTCATAGTGATTGCATCGATGCCTGAGATTTACTACACAGTTGCAGCTAGAAGAGAGCATGACATCATTAATTACCTGGACAGCACTGAAGAACCATTACAATTTGCAGTGCCATTCACGCTCTCCAAAATTGTATTGAGATTTCTACTTCCAGCCTCAGTCATCTTTACATGCTATGTGTTGACTCTCAAAGCGTTACTACAACTCAACAAACGTCAGCAAAGAAGGAACAGACTTGTTAGGCCTCTGTTACTGATTTCAGCTGCTATGATTGTATTTGCTATTTCTTTCACACCTTACCATGTTATGATGATGGTGATACTAATTTACAGAATTACTTGTCAACCACCCTGTGAGAATATAAGCACATTAAGTGCCATTTACAAAGTCACAGAGATCATCTGCAGCATCAACAGTTGCCTTGACCCTATCATTTTTACAATAGCAAATAAGACATTCTATCAAAGAATTAAAAGTATAAAATGTCATCCCAAATGCCAGTACTGTTGTTGTCTGACAGGAAGGGTAAGGGACATCCCTCTGTCGCTGAGAACAATTACTTAAACACCAGTCTACAAAGACTTGCATCTCCAACTGCTCATTTGCTTTTGTGTCATCAGACCCATTTAGTATTTGGCCTCCTACAAATATCTCTTGAATAAGCAAGAATACACAGAAATGCAGAGAAAAACTTAACATGAAAAGAAACACTAGCAGCTCCTAGCTGTACAGAATTGGCATTTTAAATATTGTTGTCGTACACTATTGTGAAATAATACTTCTATCTGTATGTACATGCAACATGGAATAAAAAATGATGAAAAGTTCTGAGTAGCTCCTTTAATTCTGTGCAAGAAAAATACAGTGAGATTAAGAGCAGTGTTGAGGAGCCTTCTTATAGTTTCTGCTAATTATTTCTTCATCTCTCTGTAAGTGCTGCTGCAGTTGTGATTGTGCAATTAATAACTGTCATAGTGCTTACAGCTGAGCTGCTTGAGCATTTGCAGAGAGGCATTCTGCAAGTACTTCATTTTAATGCTGCTTGCACTAGAGTTCCACTGGCAGTGGAACCTCATTAACCCAGGAAAGTGCAGCACATTTCCAAAAACAAACAAACAAAAAATAAATAGTAGGATAAAGTCCCTGAGGATAGTCAGAGCCACAGTGAATCTGCTCATGAAATAAACAAGCATGGATTAGAGGGCTTTGCTAAGTCTTCTCCCAGGCAGCAGGGGTTCCCCTAAACCCTAGGAAACTACAGCTGTTTGTAAATAGTGTTCTGCTTCAGGGAAGCCTGTGTTCTGCCAGGAACTCTGAACTCTTCAACAGGGAGAAGTGTACACTGGAAAAGCTCTGAAATAAAAAGGTGCCTTAGCTGCAGAAAGGTAAGAAATGCCACTACACAGAAGTGCTTCTTCTCCTGTTCCTTTGGGGTCTTAGCATCACAGTTTCAGGACAGTCCAAGATAATTAGACTACAATGAATTTTAATCATTCAACCAGCACAACAGTCATCAGAACATCCACCTTCAAGAGTCATTAAATATGTGTTCTTTCATCCCATTGTATGGGCAAAATTATCATGTTCCAATAATCAGCCACCTGCTGACTTGTTTTCTTGCCAAGTTCCACACATTACCTTGTTAATTATGAAAGCCCATGTATCAGTAAGCACATTAACTTTACTTTCAGAAGTTACTGATGACGAAGTAGCTTTTAATATACAGCGTACAGTGTCTTAATTCTTTAATTTCCACAGTTTTAATGTAATTTTCTCCTTGCCTGTACTATTCTAAATTATTCTATTCTGACTGGGTATTGAATCTCTCTTGTTCTATGTTTCAATTGCATTGACTAAATTTATATGTATAAAATTTAAAATAATTTTTTTTAATTGTCTGTAACTGTGACAAGAAAAGAAACTGGTCCTGATAATCTGAAACACTTTACAAGTGTTGGGATGTACTAGTACATTCACAGAATCCCACAGAAAAATTGCATGACTATGTGTGCTCACCTCATTCTAAGTACTGCTTCTTTCCTTTGATATTTTTTTTAATACTTTAGTTTTTCTTACTTTAAAAGAAAAATATTCTTTTTTTTTTATTTAATTGCCTATTGGAAACATGAGAAAATTATTAACATTGCATCCTTCTCTGAATAAAAAGAGAACTTTTTAACTCATGAATGGGCACCCCTGGGCAATTAACTGCACGTATACCTGTGCACCTCAGACTGATACAGAAACAAAGGCAATGCATTTGCTAACAAAGGTGATCTCAGCAGGAAGAGGATAGAAAAGGAGAGATCAGTGTGAAGCTCTGGGCTAAATGAGTTTATTGCTCCCACCAGATTGCACCCAAGCTTGTAAACTGTGAGATATTTCCAAAATCAAACACCTGCCACTTTTATCTTTCAATCTATCTTTAAAGGCACAAATAATCTGGGAAGCAGGAATTCTCAGTTTTTACTCAGTTTCTAATGTGTGAGCTTTTTCAGGAGAGACAACAGTAGCTTAGACCAGAAACTTGTCTAAATTTCTTGAGATTTTTAGTAGAAAAAGAGTTGTTTTTCAGTTCAGATAGCTAATTTTATTCTCACTGGGTAATCTCTACTATGTAGAAGTTAATATTACTACTACATAATAAGCAAGCGTCATTACAAAGATAAGTTGTTAGAGAAAGAAACACTCAAGTCCAAAGAAATTGCAAAAAATATTATCAAACTCACTTCCTGAATTTGGGAAAAAATTTGATTTGTTTCCTCTTGGAAGTGCTGCCTTACAAAACATATGAATGAAGACTGCTCAAAAGTACCCAGAGCTGGAAAGAATAAAATTAAAATTTTTGATTAAAATTTGGATTGGAAGCCTCTAGTGAGCTGAAGACACAATAATTACACAACTTCACAAAAAACCCTTTCACAATTCATATGCAATGCCTTTTGCTACCAGCACAAATGCACATTGCAGAAATTGTCAAGCAAAGTCTAACATTTCTCTGCCTGTATTTCACAGTGTACAAAGAAAAATTAAGGCAACAATAAGGAAATGCTTTAAAATCAACGTGAGTCTGACAAAAAACCCAAAACAAGACTAAGTAGAACTTTCAGTCTGGTCAGGTGTTTAGAACATAAACCACATTTAACTAAGTTAGGATGACATTTATATTTTCAGTGTGACTCAACTGTGCAGTATACTCAAATAGAAAGATACAAAATGAGATGCTCTTTCCTCTTCTGTCAGCATCACCCTACCAAAGGGCTGCGTGATCCAGGGTACACAGGATGGACATATGCCAGTCACTGTCATCATGGGCCTGGGAGAGTATCAAGGAGCACTTACTGCACTGTGCTAGTGACCAGGGAAGAACTGAGGAAGCAAACAGGCAGAGATCTCTTTTTGTAAGAGTTAATCCAGACCTCAGCTAACTCAGAAGATAAAAATTACAATGAAATAGTGTATATCTAACCTGGTTTCCTTCAACGACAGGGTCACCTGTCTGGTAGATGAGGGAAATGCCGTGGATGTTGTCTCCATGGACTTTTGTAAAGCCTTTGACAGTTTCCCATAGCATTATCCTGGAGAAACTGGCTGTCATGACTTGGACTGATGCCCAGTTTGCTGGGTTAAAAATCTGGCTGCATCGCCAGATCCAGAGAGTGGTGGTGAATGAAATTACATCAGGCTGGCAGCTGGTCACCAGTGGGGTTCCCCAAGACTCAGTATTGGGGCCAGTCCTGTTTAATGTCTTCATTCTGGACAAGGGGATCAAGCGCACTTTCAGTGAGTTTGNCAAGCCTTACAAGGAGTAGCTGAGGGAGCTGGGGGTGTTTAGCCTCAAGAAAAGGAGGCTCAGGGGAAACCTTATCACTCTCCACAATTCCCTGACAAGAGGTTGTAGCAAAGTCAGGGTCAGCCTCTTCTCCCAGGTAACAAGCGACAGGACAAAAGGAAATAGCCCCAAGTTGCACCAGGCAAGGTTAGGTTGCATATTAGGAAAAATTTATTCACCAAAATGCTGCTGAGGATTGGAACAGACTGCCCAGGGAAGCAGCTGAGTCATCATTCCCAAAGGTATTTAAAAGACATGTAGATGTGGCACTCAAGGACATGATCTTATGGTGGACTTGGCAGTGCTGGTTGAACTCAATCTTTTCAAGTCTTTCCCAAACTAAATGATTCTATGGCTTTATCATGACTTTATCTGATTTCTGTTGTGTATCCCTTGATCCTCCCTGCTCCCTGCAAGTATATGATCAGGAGATACAGGCAGCAGGTCCCCAGCAACCACTTTGTTAGGAACAAGGAGGAGCAAGCTGGAGACTCCTCCAGTTCATTTTTGTGAGGCTGAGTAATGTGGGGTATCCTAGGCTCCTCAGTTCACTGATCTGGGCTCACCTGCAGAACAGGGACAAACTGTTTGGATTCTGAGAGGCTATTACAATCCATTTTTCTGCATTGCTCCTTTTTGTGTCCCACTTACAGAAAAATAGGAAATCAACTGTGTTACATAAGCAAATCCTTGCCTCCATGTCTGTTTGCCTGCATTGTCTGTGCCCACGCAGTTCTATAAAGCTCATTAATTTTCTATCAATAAAGCCATCTATAACAGAGGTCCCAAGATGTTCACACACATAAGAGATAAAGGGGAAAGAAAATAGAAGAAGCAACCTCATGATTCTAAGAAGACTAGTCTCAACTGATCTTGAATAATGAAGAACAGAGGGGAAAAAACCAGATAAGGGCATTGTTACAAAACACATCTGTGCCACGGTGCCTCTGTTTGTTTTCTCAGCCTGGAAATCTCACACAACATGCCTTTGTCCTGGGATGGGTCTAAAAGCACTGCACAATCTTTAAAAAACCATCTTCAGGACACAAAACTCTTGAAAAATCCTTCCATTTCTTACCCTTAGCTATTCCTGTTTCTCATGATACTCAGCTGGGAATATACTCTGGTAGCTGACAAGGATCTAGACATTTGTTTTCCTGATTATAAATGTTTATATAATCAATAAAACACACTTTTTAAAAGCATTTTTGTTCAACTAGACTGATCTAATGCTAATGCTGTCCTGATTGAAATCAAAGATTTTCTGCAAAGTAATGGTTAAAAGGCACAAGACATCTGTTCATATTTACTTGGTCATATTTTTACTTTGAAATACATGTTCCTAAAATGTTTTATTATAATATTACCCAGATAAAATGACATAAATAAAATTAAATGCTTATTCCATTTTGCTACAATAAGTGAACAATAAACTAAACAACCAGGAGCCAAAGTAAGTATCTTCTAATATGACAAGTATGTTGCAATATTGGTTTCTCACAGATCTTTGTTTAGATTAAATTTGAGGACATGGTATCCAGTTAAATACCTAACTATTATGAGTTTGAACACATTATTGTACACTGGAATAATGTATTAGGCTACAAAACTGACTGCAAGGTCTAGGTACCTTTGTGTACCTTATCTAGATATTCTAATATCTTCACAATACATTCAATGAACACAAGGTAGACCATGGCCTGAAAGATTTGACCTTTTGTGTATGTGCTCAGCTGTTGTCAGAGAAACAACTTTCTCATTTACTATTGTAAATTCAGCATTGTTTTGTAAGCAAAAATTATTAAACCAAAAGTCTCTAAGTTGAAAACATAAATTTTGCTACAAATTTGCTGAAGTTGCTAAGGAAAGCAATCTTTATATATTCTATTTGTCTTTATAAGACTTTCATCTCACAGAGAAACTACTGAAATTTTTACTTATTAAGACAGGAGTTTACCTTTTAAAATGGTAATGTTCAGATGTTCCTAAAAGTTTGGTTTTCACTTCAATATGCATAAATGAATGTATTCTGATATTAAAGTTTTCTTTGCCATGCTTCAGAATCATCTCTCTTGGCAAAAAACTATAACAAACAGTACCACAATGCTATTAAAATACTTCACCACTGTACATTGCTTTCATCTGTGGAAGTCAAATCTCTTTAGGCAGGAGAAAAAATATGCCTAGGCTGATTCTACAGCTGGCCACAGCAGAGGCAAGTGATATGACTAAATCCACCACCTGCCTTGTAAAGAATTGTAGCTTCTCTGCTCCTGCTTCAAAGAAACATCCAAGACTCTGAGCAGCTGAGTCTCCCTGTGCTCTGCCTGGAGCCTGCAACCAAGAGATGATGGGATGTGCTGCCCTCATGCAGGGACCTATCTACAGCCCTCCCAAGTTCTCCTTTCAGGACTTTCCCAACTTGGCACTCACCAGCTCAGTCCCTTCCACTTCACATGACTCAGCATAGAAAGGGCTTCCTCCAGCTGGGAAAGGTGAACCTTAATCAGGGAGCACTGCAGTTCTCAGCTTTTGCAGTCTAAGGTAAAATGCAGCCTAATGTCACAAAAGGTGACAGTCAAGGTCTCAGCTACTGCCCCAGCTAGAAAACAGATGTCCTCACACAGAACATTGTGTGCTAAGACAATGGGAACTTAGGATCTCCAGTTTCCCACCAGTTCAGCCAATACTGGTCAGAAGACTGACGTCCAAAGCCAGATGTCCTTTCACTGGGTTTCTCGTGCAGCCTGTCCTACCTAATTTTGGTGGTCTCAAGGGCCTGATCTGGACTAGAGACTGCAAGTGAGTGGACACAGGTGAAATGTGTAGCACTCTGCCTTCCTTAGAGAAAGAAATGCCATTTTAGAAATGCCACACAGCCTTTAAAGATTGCTTGCTATTTCTCAAAGAAGAAAATAATAGAGTTGTTCAAAAGAATGTACATTCACATTTTAATACCAAAACAAGAACAGAAGGATGGACTTTGGCTGTTGCAAGGAAAGAGCTGACATTTTCTTCTCTCAGTGGATTACCCAACGGCAAGCAAGAGCAGGATGGTGATGGTCAGTGCCATGTGCTGTATCAAACGTTGCAGAGGGGGTCCTGAAGGCACCACAACTCTGCTTTGCATTAATGTCATTGCTATTACCTAGAAGCAGTACTTCAGGCTGCTGATTTGGAAGAGTTGTAAAACGCAGATAATGTGGGACGACTTAAAGCTATGGCAGAATTAGCGTGTAGGCGGGCTTAATTCTGAATTTTTCTGTACCTCTCAATTTCCATTATAGAGATTTAGCATATAATTTTAATTTTAGACTTTACTATTACTGATGTTATTACTTCAGGTTTAGACAGTTGTGCTGATGCAGAGAAAAGGAAACCTGTAAAAATAGATATTGATTTCCTGTAATGTTTTAGAACATTTTTTAGTGGCGAAGTAGCTGAAAGCCCTGCATTAGCAACAGAAAATGCTAACGCATTTGTTCCTGAGGTGTAGGTTTTTTAATTCTAGGTGACTGAATCCCAGGTTACAAAATTAATGTGAAAAAATAATTTCTCTTTAAATGGCCTCACGGCCTAATAAAAAAAAAAAAAAAGTTGGTTAAAGTGCATGTAAGCATTTACTTATATTTTCACACTCTTTATTCTTTTAGAATTTTTAACATTTTTAAGAAACCTAGGGTTTTCTTAACTGTCAGACCTAGAAAAGTAATTTCATGATCCTCCTTATTTTTTAATTTTAGAGCTTAAATGTTTTATCACCATATATGTCATGCCTCCAGAAACTATATTTTCTTCTTTGAATTCTTTGGAATACAATCTTCATAGCAGACAAAATAAACATAGCAGTATTTATAGCCTGTATAATGCTGATGCTGAACTCTGAAGGGCAGTGTCGAAATCTCAGTTCTTCAATACCAGTTTAATGATGCTCTGCAACAACTTGTCAAAATAATCAGGGTTTCTTTCTATACTATTTGTTCTTTTCTCCTGAAGCCAACTCGCAAGCTTATTTTAAGTAGTAAATAGAATTACTTACAATGTATCTACTACACAGCCCTTTAAAATAAATATTTATAAAGAATTTTGAGTCAGAAAGCAAAGCAGATTAAGCATGGGGTTTATTTTTTGTCTTCAATAAATATGTGCAACTCTGCTGTCTATAATGGGGACTGTGAATAGATCTCACACGGGACAAACAGGGAGCCCAGGGGTTACTGAGAATGTTTGTGTTTCCAGTGCAAGACACAAGTGGAGAATTGGTTTTGTGGGATCAAGAGGAAGCACATTCCAGTGACAAAAAAGACGCTCTCTAGCCCACAGTGGGATACAGGGGTGTGCACGTAACCCTGAGCCTTTCCAGCCTCGGTGAAAACTGCTGTTTCATAAGCTGTACACCTCTCAGCTGGCACCTGTATGTGCATCCAGATCCACACTTGTCTGAGCACCAAAAGGGGATACAATCAGTTAATCCAGTCCTATGTCAGAACTAATATGGGCTGCAAGCTACATGGATCTTACACACGAAGGCTGATTATTATTCTGCCAGACTTGGACCAATCTTATGGTTAGGCAGTTGTGCTTCTAACAAGTGACTGTGTAGCACTTGCAATATTTTGCAAATATTGTCCCTGTGATTACAGAAGTGGTTGACAACCCCGAAAATCCATTAACTTTGTCTTACTACCCCTTTGTCCTCCAAGCATGGGATAGAGCTTGCCAAATTAGTATCTATTTCAACAAAATTTTTTATAATGGCACCACCAAAACAAATGGTACAAAATTCGCTTTCATGGGTTAAAATGTTCGCAAGACTTATCTCAGCTTCGGGCTGAAGTTTCCAAATGCTGAAAATTTTCTTCAGAAAAAAAAAGTCAAGTTCCCTACTTTGATAATTGAAGAATATAGTGTTTATAGCATCAGAAAGCGAATAGTTATGTCTTCTTTTAATCACCTGAAAATCTGAGTTTTTGTACTTGACATTTTTACACCCAAGTGCAAAATTCCGAGAAATGTAGTGAAAAATCTAAGTACAAATATGTTTCATATAGTTAGGTTCCACTAATGCACAAATATCCTGCAATGGCATAATATTAAGCATTGTTTATTAATCTTAATTTGCCTTTCTAGAAATAGCACATAATTCATTTGTACTATGTACACTATATAATCATATCCAAAAAGGATTATCTACTACATGCAAATTGAAAGAGACCACAGACTAGACTAAACCATCATAGCCACTATATTTAGTAGTAAATTAGGAAAAATTGAGTTTTAAATAATTTGATACTCTGTGATTTGCAAAAGTAACCAGGGCAAATACTATATTGCAAAACTATATTTACTAGGAATACTCTGGCTGGAGAAACTGCTTTAATGATCAGTGAAACTGAACAAAGTAACATTTCCACGTCAAATTTCCTGTGGAGCTGGTGTATAATAAAGACAATGCTTCATTACTAAGAAAGCCGAAGGGTAGGTAAGCTGCAAGTAGAACATACAAAAATACTATTTCAAGGTAACTTTATAAAAAAGCTAGTAAACTCGTAGGTCAGTAGGGAGGAAGGGAGGAACAGCAAATATTTCAAATGAAACATGTTTTCATTTTTTTTCAGTATATGCTTTCTCTACTCAAGATTTTTTTTCCCTTTGTTTTTAAATGAATTATCAATTTAATCATAAAAATAGTGTACAGAAATATGCATAGCTATTAATTATCTAGCATATTTAGCTCTCCTTATTTAAAGAACTGTTTAGCTAGCTGCCATGTTCACTCGGGACCACTAGAAGGTGCTCCTCTGCTGAAAGATAGTTATTTCTGTCTGAATTGCTGTTAAAAGCTAATTTTAACTGTGGTTCTGGCCAGTTGTTCACACAGACTGTAATTGCGGCAGCCACCCCTGCTATAAAACAGCTAGACCTCATCTGTTATAATCATTATCACAGCATGGAAATAACAGATCTTTTATCGCTCACTTTCTGATAAATTAAAATCCCACCTGAGCAGGACTCTAGTTAATTTTGCTGGAAGGTGAGGCATGGAAGTTGTGGTGGAGCTAACAAGCCACACGTTTTGTAAAGTTAGGAATCACAGAATCATTTAGGCTGGAAAAGGCTTTCATGATAATTGCCTCCAATCATACACCTAACACCACCAAACCCATTCCTGGAGTAAATTAAGGCAGAATACATCTCTAATGAAAATTTGCACATTCGTCTGAAGTCTGAAGGCAGAAGGAGAGTCCAACATAAAACCAAAACAAAACAAAAATAAAAACAAAACAAAAAAACCCCCCAAAAAACCAAAACCCAAACAAAACTAAGAAAAACACACAAACACAAGCATATGATCCACACCAATTCCACCCCACCAACAGTACTGGGATATCAAACAGCATCTAGAAATACAAGGATCCATAATTCCATAATTCATCTTTTATACACAACCTTATATGAGCCTCAACCAAGTTCTGGTTTAGTTTGATACCCAGAGTGGTGTTCTGACAACCTCTGGGTACACACAGGCTGCCTTGGTCAGCTGTTTGCATAGGCAGTGTAGCCCTCATCTCTGCAGAGACCCCTGATGCCTGCATTAGCTCTGGTGTGTGCCCTAGCAAGGCAATCAGAAACACAGTCTCAAGAGAAGTTTGCTTTTTATCTGCAGCCTCAGAGATGGAAATCAGTAGATATCCCAAAAAGAGTAGCACTCATTTTTACTCTCTGGATTTAGACAAGTCATACAGAAGTGACCTCTAATTTAGATAAAAATTGCTCCACCTTTGGCTGCCACAGAGACAAGACTCATGGGATATAAGCCCCAAACCACTTCAAAGTAATCTCATCTGGAACCTATCAAGGATAACATGAAGCAGAGTGGTAGACATGGAGAAAACTGTTTGTTAAGACTTTTTTACTTGCTGTGCGAAAGTGGCACAAAATTGAATGTTGTGCTAAGCCCTGAATTCCCCAAGTCAAGAACTCCACAAATATTCCACGTAAAATACTAGTTTTCAGTTCCTCCACCCTTTTCTACACCTCCCTCACATTATACTGTCAGGTGTGAATTAAGATCCATATTTTTGTCACTTACATCTACGAGCACAGATTATCTAAAGAGCTAGGATATTTGTGGGGTTTTGTTAATTAAAACTCTGGTCTCTCAATTTTTAGGCCTTTTACTCAAGTAAGCTAAAATTAAATATTGCTGCTGTTGGGACTCTCTAGGAATGCTTTTCTTCATCTTCCCTCATCTCTTTACTCCCTCACTGCCCTAATTATTTTTTCATTATTTGTTTAGCATGTTTGACTTTACCTGAATCTTGTACAGATTTAATTTTCTTCTTTGCTTTACTATTAAACCAAAGTGTGCTTCATAGTGGACAGATATTGCATCAGTGTCCCAGAAATAGAACATTATTTAGCATGCACATAAGCGAGCCTAAAAAGCCCTAAGCAGCTGGCCACTTCGAAAGATCATAGCCCAGGGTTGCAGATGAAAGATGAATTCAAGGCTCTGTTGCTACATTTACTCAGATGTCCAGCCGGCTCCTGGGAGACTCCTTTCCCACATAAAGGCACCGTGGAGAGTATGAATTGTCAAAGCAGGAAAGGTTTTGCTGTTCCTGCCGTCCCCTGGCATGAGTTACTCAATGGGGAAAGGGGCAGCGCCCCTTCTGATGAAAAAAGAATGAAGCAGAAAATTCTGTTTTCCAGCATCTGAAATCAGGGCATGTGCCTCTCATGTCTCAGCAATGGCATTTAGAAACTCTGCATTTCTGCCCTACCTATGTCATAGGGCACAATTACTGATCCCTCCTCCTTGAAAGTCACTCTGGTTAGTGAATACATTTACAAATTCTTTTTACTTTTGCCATATGTAAAATATCTATGAGAAATGTATACACCCCACTTACTATTTGCTAAATAGCTCTTAAATCCTGATAATGTATTAGAAGTTTATTAAGGCCTAGAAAGTCGGTTTCTTTCATTCTGGAATTAAAAATAAAATAAAATAAAATAAAATAAAATAAAATAAAATAAAATAAAATAAAATAAAATAAAATNAGAGAGAAATGTTTGTTTGTATGTGAAGGACCTTCACGCCACTCTGACAGCCTAAGGAGACCTTCAAAAGGACACAACATGACCAAGGAAATCATGTTCTCCTAGGGACTCTCCAGCAGGCACATGGCAAGGTGATGTTCCACACTAATATCCTCTCCATCTCCTCCTTGTATGGGATAATGATACATGAAATTTGCCCCTGCAGTAGATTGCACCTGCACTATGCCCATCAGGATACATCTACTAAGAATAAGCTTACTTCTATTTCTGGATATTGGGGAATGGAGACATATCATTCCTGTAAGTGGCAGGCATCATTCCAAAATCACTCCCGGCTTCAAAAGGAAAGAAAAATCTGAAAGTCATGTCAAAAAGATCAAAACACAGATTTGACACATCAATATGAAAAAGCAATTAACTTATTTTTAGTTTTCAGTCACCGGATGCTAAATATTATCTAGAGCTTTCCCATTATGGAAAATCTGACACATGTAGCCCTTCTTGCACTCTTATGCTAAGGCTTGGGGAGTGGGATATGCACCTCTGGTAAATCAAAATTTTCACTGAAGAGAGAATAATCTTTTTGTAGCTACAGCCTGTATCTCTCCAATTAAACTCTTCCTACCCAAAGACTGATTCTACAACTAAGGCTAAGTGCAGACAACAGCAGTCTTCTCAGTGAGTGTGAAAAGAGGAAGCAGTGAGATGTTATGGCTCTTCTAAAAATATGAGCAAGAGAAGAAATTAGGAGGTCACTTGCCTGCTTTTCATTTATATTTGAAAGGTCACTTGTGGTCTCCCTCATGAACAATGCAAAGTTTAAAATAAACTGATATCTTAATTACTGTCAGCTTGCCAGAGCTGGAATCTGATGAGCCTGCAACTCATTCAGTGGCTGGCTGAGAGCTTCTTCTTTTTATGTTGCCTTTTTTTTTTTTTTTTTTTAATTTGAGGATTCTGGCTCCCAGAAATGCTTGCTCACAGTAATTTGTGCGTTATTATTAGCAAACTGTTAGACTGTCCCCTTGGCACACATTTTGTAGGACCAAAATAATTTTATTGTATTGCTTCAACATTTTGCTGGAACAAAAGAGATGAATTGACTGTGAGGCAATCACAGTAGACCTTGAATACCTTCAACAGTATTATCTTGGTCATTATTATTAAAATACTGAACAGGTTCTTGAAGACAGTATTTTTACCAGCTATCAGATTAGTTGTTTTCTATTAGGCTGAAGTCATCAATGGAAAAGAAACAGCAGGAACAAAGTTTCTGGGTATTAAGTGACAGTTCTTACTGTAATGTAAGACACAGAGCTGACAACAAAAAAGAACATGCTCTATCAATCAGCTTAGAATTTTATGCAAGTATTGCCATACGCACATCACTTGTTTCTACAGACGGTGGGACAACTGTTCCTATCACTACTATCAAACAAGAATGGGAAGCAATCTGGCTGACAAACAAGCACGCAAAAACCTTAACAAATCTGTGGGAAGCTTCTTTGGCAAAACAGATCACATGGGTCATTAGCTATGTCACAAGCGCCACTATGAAAGTGATACACCAACACTAGCAGCAATACCACTGCCCAGATTTTACACTAGCATGACCCCTAATATATCAGGATACTAATTGATGATATATGTAATATTGTACAAATTTATCCTGCCTGACATCTGCTTTTCCTAAGTAGTGCACCATCATCCTGACTAAATCCCAGTCTGCCTAATTTCCTCTTGCAATCTTCATTCAGTTGATTCACCCTTCAGTTGATACACCCCTTATATTTCAGCATAAAAGACACTGAAAGGTCTGTTTTTAAGACATTTGAATGATCTTTTAGAGCCTTCCAGATAAGATATTTGACCAAAAAAAAGTAATGTTTGCAGGCAGCATATCCTTGGTGGGTATTTTGTTTGAAACCATCTATCATGAAATTGCTCCCAGCATGGCACTACTGTCCATTAAAAAATCTGCAACATTTGTGTGTACCCGCAGTTCAGTGCAATTCCTATAATGAGTGCTTTATTTATTTATCCCAGTGTCTATGAAGCTCAGATTATAATTATTTTTAAACAAACTGCATACTGTGAACATTTGTAAGAGAGCAACCCATTAAATTCAACATTTATACAACAGCTCTAATTTACTTGCTGTATTATGATTCCTCTGTTTTAAGAAATATAGATTTAGTTATATATATCTTGCTTTATGAAATTTTTTTATAACAAATTAAATATATAGTTTTTCCATCCACACCATTTAGAAGGGAACTTACAAGTATAAATCTAAGCACACTCATTGGCAATTGATTAAAATACAAATAGAATAGAAATACAATCTCTGTAATCAGGCTTTTAACCAGAATTTAATACGTCATTATAATCACTCAGAATCAGAACAATGGGCAGGTAGAAACATGTATGTTTTGTAGTAAGTTTTTAAAAACTAATGTATCTAATATCTGCAGCATAACCTAAGGATTAGTACACATAAGGACCAGTCAAAGCAAAAATGCTGGACTGAAAAAATTGAGATATTATTTTTCCAAGTATACTGCCCATTTATGCATACTGCTAGAAGTCTATTCAAATTGAAGACTATTTTAAATTTATATGAGAGATCATGTTTACCCATATTGATGCAAAATGAACAGCCTGAACTTGGGGCCAAAAACCTCCCACTGAACTCACAATTTAGGTCTGAAGTAGTGAAGAACAGCAACTGTGCGTAGGCTGAGCAGGTGCCAATCAAACATACACTTTCTACACCTTAAACACTGTGCTATTTTCCATACAATGCCCCAGAGCAGTATGAAAAATAGGCAAAAACTTGTTTAGGAATTTCTTTTAAGTCAAGATTTGAATGCATTTTTGAATGCATACTGTCATCAAATGGGTCAGTTTTTAAGCTCTCTCTGGTTTTAATAAAGCAGAAAAATAATCAGGAAATTACCACTTTCCCTCATCTCAAGTAATTCTCTCATGCAGAAAGAAAAAACAAACCAGGGATATGTACCTTTATTTTTCATTTCCCCAAAACTTCCAATATTCTTCTATGACCTTTCACTTTCCATTGCAAAATAGAAAGGACAGCAGAACACAATACCTAACCAAATAGAAGATACGCTTAGTGATGGATCAAAATAATACAGTGGATAACAGCCAAAAGACAATGTTAAAATTCTACTTGTTCTGACCACATGCTGTGAAGATATAAAGAATGTACTAGATAAGGGCTATTTTCCATGGAAATATTTATCGTGGGAGATGTTTATCACATGAAGTAAGCTATTTCTTGACTGAAGAACAAGAAAAGTAATTGTTTTCTAATCTTGTTTCAAGTCACGAGGAGTGTCTTGTAGGATTCCCTGAAGATGATACTGTTCAAAGATTGCAACGAATATTATCAACAGAAAACATCCCACTATGTCCTCCGGTCGAGATCTCTACTTCTCATCAATACAGTTTACCTACTCCCTTATCTCTCTGTATACTCAGAGTGATGAGCCCTAAATAAGGTTTCCAGCCCCTGTCTCCTTCCACTTTTAGACACATAAGATGCTTTAACTTATTTCCTTTAATTTTTTGACAGTCATGGCTATCAGGCAGTGGCTGTCAGATGGTAAACTGTATTATAACACAGTTTTAGCTACACTGTTTTTCTAGTTCCTATGCAAACTCAGCAGCAAGAAATACAGAAGACAAGGAACAACAAAAGCAGAAAGGGCATAGAGAAAGAAAATCCCTTCATTTCCTCTTCATTTAAAGTGAGATGTGCAGACTAACCCTTTTCATTTGCAATTTGAAGCCTACACTGAGCCAGGATCTGACCGGGGGAGATTGACTGGTGCTATTTGGTTTCCTGATTGCAGGGAGCTGTACACAGGCCACAGGAAGAAAAAAACAGTCACAATTTCCTCTACAAATAGAGTTTATCAGAGAAAAAAAAAAAAATAAATAAACAAGGATTTAAAACCAGAGTGGTCCCAATTATACATTAAAAAAAAAAAAAAGTTAAATAGAAAAAGAAATTACGAAATAGCAGCTACTTAGAAAAATAGACTAGGGAAATTAAAAACAACAAAAGGGTGAATACATTAACTGTTTGATGCCAGAAGATCCAGAGGACAGATTTGATGAGGATCTCAATAAAAGGAGCAATTTCTAGGCAATGAAGTCATTAAAGTAGTAGCAAATAACAAGCAGAAAATATTTCAGCATGGGCTGTACAAATCTTCTGGAGACATGGAGATCACTGAAGCTGTAAACCCACATTCTCATCAAAGCAATCTCTATTCACACGAGCTACACAGCCACATCAGTCAGCAATACAGTCAGCTCTTCAGTCACACTGCCTGCCATCTGCTCTCAGTGTATCACAAGCAACAGCACATTTCCACCGACACACTGTGTGGGTGCAGTCCCACAGCAATCGAGCCAACACCAGGTATGGCTGCCACGGCCCCAAGCTGTCTTGGCTGCACAGTCCTTGGCCACTTCATCAGCACTGGCACTCAAGTGATCACATCAGTTCAAGGAGCTGCTGTAGATGACAGCAGAAGCAACTGGTTTTCCATGAGATTGGCTGCCTGAGCCAGCTTGCTGTGCTGTCACATCAACAGCAGCATTGGCTCGAGGGAGGCACCAAAATGATGTGGCTGATGTTAACAGGGTGGGGTTGTGACAGATCTACATTGGCTCAAATTTCCATGGAACTCAACGTGCAGCAGCTAGCCTAAAATGAGATAATACCTACGCCCATGTTGCTTGCCCAGACCACAACCACAAATATCCATAAACCAGCACTGCCTTCAGGGTTATGAATTTCTTGCCCGTTAGTTCCTTCTAAATGCTGATCACATCTGATCCCATCTTAGTGCTGCCACAAACATCAGTATGGTCAGAGATATGATCCTTACAGAAATAAAAGACGGGTACTGGTAATATGGGTAAGTTCCCTATCCTGTTTCACTGAGCAATTGCACAAAGGCACAAAGCAGAAGACACTGAAGGCTGGACAGACCTTCTCTTTTTGGCAGTAAGACAGAATCAAGCCACTTTAAAATTTGTGTTTGTCTACATATGATATCCACTTACAAATCCAGAAGGAATTACCATCATAATTTACCTAGACAGAAGATAATTACTCTGTAGTCAGACAAATGTGTTCTCAAAAAAAAAAATTCATGTCTTGATGCGGTCATATCCTATAAAAACTTGTTCCACTGATTGTCTAGCCTTTCAGAAAAAAAAAATTATGCTGGCTATTTGCCACTTCCAAGCACTGGGCCTTGCATTACATTTGCTGAACTGAAAGTTCTGTCCTTCAAATCTGAGCAAGTCACCCTCTAATCTTCCCTTCATCCTCTCAATCCTCTAACTATCAGGCTAATTTTCTAAATTTATCATCAGTTTCATCACTTTTCCTTTAACATCTTCAGTTTAAAAAAATTGTTTCACAATTGGGGAAGCCAGAAAGGAAAACATTCTTGCGATAGCCCTTTTTCCAAGCAAAATGTCCTCTTTATGGGAACATTTTACATTTACCATTACACTATGGTAAAATAGCCGAGCAGTCTTCATGATGCTTAAAATTTTTCAGAATAAGTGCTTCAAGAGAAGTCTGTGTCAAAATAAGTCTCTTATTGTGGCTTTGCTTGTTCATTCCTCGACACAATAGCTTTACATTTGATTTATTGAAACAATCGTGGCTTTCTCTCGATCTTAATAGAATGAGACAGACTAAGGAAATGGCCTATTGCTCATGTGTTTCAAGGTGTTCCAGTAATCATCCATCCTGTAGTCCTACCAGTATAAGAATATGGAGATTGTCCATCTAGACCAGCAGCAGCACATGCGGAATCAGATGTTTCAAAGAGCAGTGCAAATGGCAGGAACAGAGAAATCTTTTCTACTGAGGATTTCTAGTTATCTCTAAAACATAGACAGCCTTGAGCCCTCAGATGCAACATTCTCTACATGCAAGTCAAGACAATGACAGATATTTTTGTATCTCTATATATTTACATCTAAATTCTCAGTCTCAGAATTTAATTCAGGGCCATTTCATTTCTTTCACTTAGTCCATGTACAGTATGTTCCTCAGTTAAGTCATATCTTGTGTACAAAAGCATTTAATTTCATGTCTTTCTCCATTTCTTGCCTTTCCATTTTACTGACTTGCTCTTGTACTAAAACCGAGACAGGTCCTTCCTCTGTAGAATTCCCATTTTTACATGGGAGCCCTTGAGCACAGCTCTGCTAATACTTACAAGAGACTTTTTCCTCTTAAGTGTCTTTTGATAAGACATGCAGAGTTGCCACCCTAAGGAAGAATTCCTTTTCTTCAAATTGCTGAGAAGGCTACATAATTAGACCTAAAAACTGGTCTGAAGGTGCAAAGTATTTTCACAACATAGAAAAATTGAAAATTACTGACCTCCCAAGTATTTAAAACGTCAGCTTTCACTATTTTTATTCTTTTTTGACTGAAATCATTGAGAATTATGCTCATGTAAGTAGACATGGCATTAGTTTCCACGATGATATAAGTTTTGATGCACTGAGTTCTGTACAGCTCTAAACAGTAGAAGCGACTAAAAGCAAAGCTTACAAAATTGCCACGAGTAGAAAGCTAAAAGGAAAAGTCAAAGCCATTACCAGGAACCCAGCAGATGCATCTTTTAACTTACCAAACAATCGCTGATGGAAGAGAAATTTCCCAGCTATCAGTCCTGTGAGAATGGCAAGGAGCCACAGAAACACCTTCAAAAATCTCCAGCCTCCTCCTTCAGGGTATTTATTTGTTACAAACGAGAAACAATTACCAACAACAATAACATTGGCTTCTGTCTGGCTGTGAGATACTGGGTCCTCAGCAAATATTAAGAAGTTAAAGAAGATCACTAAGTAAGCCACAACTAAGCGAGACCACGGGTGCTGGAAGTAGTAGCGGAAGTCTTTATCCATCCTCAGATACTGAAGAACTGGGTTTCACCTGTATGTAAAGACACAAATGCATAATGTTATATATACCCCAAATTCTCAAAGCTTAGGAAGGACCTGCACATTACAAAAATCAAATCATTGCAACCTTGCTATCAGTAATTTTTAACACTTTAGACTTGACTAGAAATGAAAGTTTCAATGAAAAGGTATTGTTAGAGCCAGGTAGAGAAAAACTGAAATTTCTCCCCATTCCAGTATAAAAGCAACAACCAAACATATATATATTTTCACACAGGATTTTCAGTCTCAAATATACTATTGTTTTCAAGCCTCCTCCATAATGGGGCATGAAAAGAACAGAATGGATATGAGAATATGTCAGGCTACCTAAAACCCAGACTGCCTTTCCACCCACACAAAAATGTACAACACAGATTTCACAAAGGCTCACGCTAAGCCTAAATGGAATCTTTCTCCTTTTAGGAGAAGGAGGGAACCAGCCCATAAGTCCAATGAGGCCTCTACTGGAACCTTAAAAGCATGTAACCCAGAAACATCAGAAACTTGTTTTCATATGAAGGAATAACATGTTGGAAGAGTTTCTAGAAATCATTCTTGCAAGTCGGGCAAGTCTGTATAAATCTTTTCATTGACTTCAGGGAGTGCACCTATAGCTAAGCATATTTTCAAAGCCATAAAATAAGACACCCTGACAACAGACTGTTCTATATGAATACAAAACCTGTATTTTGAAACCTGCCTACTTATTAAGTACTGCTACGGAAAAATGCAACTGAGCATGGTTAACATTTTAGTTGTTTGCTATTTGATTTCTTTTTCTTTTATTCACAACCAATTAGTTGTTTCATCCTCTTGAACCACTCTGTATGCACAAAGATACAAGGCCTTTGTGTTGTGGAACACAGAAATTATTCAAGCAACACAGAGTGTAGGAAGAAAAAAAAAATGTATCTAGTAATATTGGTTGCTTATTACAGCACGATCCTTGAAGGATACAGTGACAAAATTTTGCGAATGTCACATGCCCTGCAGCAAAAAAACAAAACAAATAAACAAAAACCACGCCACAAAAGATCTAAAACCCTGATCAATTACTCATCCCTTCTTGGACTTCTAACTTAGGACTTGCAAACTTAGAAATGGCATGAATTTCAATGTCTCCCTTTAGTTAGTCCCTCCAAAATTATTTTACTCCATAACCCGACTTAGATTTGTAAAATTGCAAGGAATCTTGTACCTATTAAATTAAAAGGAGAAAATAATCTATCGACAAATTCAGACAATGCATTCAGTAAATAATGGCAAGGAATAATGTCCCATGATGCACAAATTACATACGAAAACGAAAAAATACCACATTACAGAGTTAAAAAGTTGGCACAAGGAAGGGTCGGTCCTCCAAAAACTTTATGAAAAAAAAGTGATTTAAAGTAAGGGTCGTTGCCTAAGAAAATACCACTCTGGGAAGATTAAACTGCCTTTAGTGCTGTAAGGATGCCCAGAGTTATTTCTTATTCTCCTTTCTTTCTGTTTCCTTTAAGAAAAGTTTCGGTATTTTCTTACGTGTATGAGCCGTCTTAAAGCCCGAATGAGGCTGAAGATAAACAACTACATGTCCCGGTATTTTTGACAGCTGCCGGATACCCGAGACTTATCAGACACCCAGACGAAGACGCGGCTTCCTAGGAAGCGTTTTATAGCATCAGAAGCCAATATTGGCAATAGCAGCAGTGCCAAAGTGCTAACAAAAATCCTGCTCCTGGCTGCCTCAACGCCAAAAACCCGGGCGCCAAGAGCGCCG
>VWZQ01020423.1:4235538-4285851 GCA_013397015.1 Myiagra hebetior
GGCGACCGTGCCCGTCCGTGCCTGCCCCTCCCCCGGAGCCTGCCAGCAAGGACCCGAAACACGAGCGGGGTGCCCGCGGGTGTCTTTATTCACCCTGGAAAAGGCTGGCCGGGGAGCCGGGGGGAGGCTTATGCAGCCGGGGAGGTGAACGAAACCTGAGAGCACTCAATTCCCACCGCTCTGACTCCAGTATTATGCAAATGTACAAAAACGGGAAAGAGGCGGTCAAATCTGGTATGTATTGCCCCAAAGCAAAAACACAGGGACGGCAGTAACAGACAGATCACTCAGGACGAGTTGGGAAAACCCTCATATTTGGGAGGGGAGGGAGGTCTGCACCCAATTTACTTACTTGGGAAGGGGCAATGCTGAGGCCACGGCCAGGCTCCAGGGTGCACACACAGTCTATATGGTCACTGTGTAGGGCAAAATGCCTCTGTGCAGCCTGCCAGAGTTGTTGACATTGCACTTCAGCCGAATTGTTAACCAGAGCCTTTTAATGTGGGATGTGGTCCCTAGTGTCAGTGTGCTGGTATTGCTGACATTCCAGGAAAACGTTCACAGGATGCTCTTAGCATTGCATTATGACTGAGTTTTAATGCAGTATGTACTGGTTCTGGTCATGGCTGGAGACAGATAAAACGAACTTGAAGTTTCCAGACACAGCCTCAGCATATTGTTGGGAAAAGTCAGGTAACTCCATTGGAGCAGGTATCTGAAATTTGGCATCAGACATCTGGCTGCTTCAGGCCAAGGCAGACAGGAATATGACCGAGATGCATTGAGGAATGTGGAAGGGCCTTCAAAAGAGCCAGAACAAGCAGCAGAAGAAGACTTGTGAATCCCTCCTGTACTTCTGGCAATAAAGTTTTATGTATTTTTGTAAATAAACCTAAATGTTATTGAAGATCTCTAAAAATCGCCACATTATCATCCTCAGTGGAATAATCTGAGACCCTCAATTTTATGTAGAAAGATGCAGTATTCAGTATTTCACACTAACACACCCCAAGCTATCTTTACAGTAAAAAGAAAATTCAAATATTCACAGATGAAAAATCATCATGTGCAATGTGAGAGTACAGAAATACAGCAAAAAAGCACTGCCTGTTCATGCAACAGCTCTGTGTGTACTGTCACTCCTGCAGAACAGCCTCCTTATGTTCAACTAATGAGAATCCACAGAGAGGCAGCATGCACTACAAAGAGATCACAGTCTGCATGCACCTACACACCAAAAATATTCTCTCCAGCTCAGACTGAAACCCATGCTACACTAAAAAGCATCCATGAACATTTTTTCAGATAGTGAATCAGTGAGCAAGTTTTTGAAGTCACTAAGTTAATCAAATGAAAATCATCCACTTTTCTATTAAAGTAACCAAAAGCATAAGTGCACCATATAACTCCCCCAAATTTCATGTTGCATTTGCTGTCTTAAGAGGAAGCCAATTTATTTTTTTTTAAGTGTAGTGTTTCACTCGTATAAAAAAAGATGGACTGCTCCTATTTCTTCTTTTTAATCAAGCAAGCAAGATTTCCTTGATGAAATACATACCTGAATAGCAACAATTAACAAATAATCTCAGTAGACAAGACTAATCAGGCCCACTCACTGAAAGCCAGGGACTGCCTGCAACAGAAGAATATAAACAAACATGTATCTACAAAACTGTCAGCAAGTGAAAAAGCCAGCAGTAAAACCAGTAAGTTGAACCTAAAAAGCAGGCTGAATCAGGACAATGAGTCATCTTGAAATGTTAGTTTTGGTACTTGTGAATGAAACTAATCTATCAGCGCTCCTACTACAAAATAGCGCTTGTGTAAAGGCTATCATTTTACAACCAGTTTCCAACAGAGCTGTGGGTATTGAACTAACTGTATATTGATACTACTAATTGATACTACAGTATCAATTTCTGTAGAGTCATTTTACACTCAGATATGAGAAATCAGCCTTCAGCACATTAGTCTGTAACTGGGAAGTTCTCTTTTTGTCATAAATTACATGAAACTTCTCATATTTCAGTTTGTGCCCATTGCCTCTTGTCCTTCACTGGACATCACAAGGAGTCTGGCTTCATCTTTACTCCTTCTATAAGGCTTTTAGACACATCAATCAGATCCTCTACCTTGAGCCTCCTCTTCTCAAGGTTAAAAAGTCACAGTTTTCTCATCCTGTTCTCCTTCTTTCATCTGCGGATGCACAAATGCCTCTTCCCTGGTTTGCTTCCCATTAAAAGTATTTAATTCCCTCAAAACTCAAAACCCCATTACTCAGAGATTGTGCTCTTAATGTGCTCCTTCTTCCATCCAGCTGTTGTGGGTTGACCATGTCCAGCAAGTAAGCACCCACACAGCTGCTAGCTCACTTCCCTCTGCCTCCTCCCCTAGTGGGACAGGGGAGAGAATAGGAGAAAAACAAAGAAAACCAGTAGGTCAACATAAAGATGGTTTAACAAGTGAGGGAAAAAAAAAAAAGTGACAATTATAAAATGCAAGGAGTAAGGATTAAAAAAAATTATGCCAAGGTAATCACACACCAAAGCCCACAAGTAGACCATAGTCTCTGATAAACAGCCTTGAAAATAACCCTTATCTCACTCTTTTCCTCTACCCAGTTTTATTGGTGAGCATGATGTTATATATTATATGACATCAGCCGTCCCAGCTCTGTCCTCTCCCAAATTTATGCCTACTTGCTGGTACGGTGTCACAGGGAGTCTGATGCTGGTCAGGCACCAGTAAGCCATGACCTTCCCAGAAAGAGTGTCCGACANCTCCCGGGCTCACAACCCTCCACAGTATGGGAGTGTGGGCAGAATGGGAAAGAGAGACAGCCCTGATCCTCTGCAAGCATTTCTGAGCAACAGCCCAAACACTGGCATGTTTTCCACACTGTTTTAATCACAAACACAAAACACAGCACAATTTCACTGCTATGAAGATAGTCAACTGAATTCTGGGCCAGATCCAGTACACCTGGAAAAACACCCTTGGAACAAAAGACTCCTCTCTTTGTAATTCCACAGTCATGGTTATGGCAACATATCTCATCCATACAGCTTCAGACTTATTCCTTACCTGCATCTGCAACTCATTTCTTCTAAAAGAAGCACCATAAAACATGAAACAAATGGGGGAGAAAAAATGCCACAAAAACTGGAAACAAGTAGTGTATAACTGAAGATCTAAATAGTTCAAGAACTTAGAAGAAAGAAAAGGCAAATAGATATATCCCGTGTAAACTAAGAATGTTAAATTAATCGGAGACAATGATATTTCAAATACTTTGCAAATGCTTTGCAACTAGATGTGAAAACTAGGATTGTGTAAAAGAATGTGGAACAGCAGAAATGTTTCTACTACATATTTTGAAAACATAAACAGCAACTGTTATCACATTATGTAACATGAAATACTTTCCATTAAACCAATAATATGAAAGAGCAGTCAAGTGCAGAAACTAAAATTAAACATTTATTTTTAAAAGGCAGGTTGAAGACTTATTAGAAAAATAAATTAAAGGCATGATAGACAGCAATGTTAATAATTGTTTACTAACTGCTGAGGAACTACTAAATGCTGAGGAAATTTCACAGAACTAGAAGAAAGTTAATATTGTAACAAGTGAAAGGGAAAAAAACAAACACACTTGTGCACACACACATTAAGGTAAAAAAAAATGAAAAAAGCATTTAGATATAGATTCTAACAAATATAAGTGATGCTCCAACTAAAAATGTTAATGGAATCTTGGGATATGGGTGATTCTTATAAACTTTTTGATCCTTGTCAACCAGGTTTTAGATTACTAAGAGGACATTAGGGATGGTTTCATCACTGTTGATAGGTTAAATCACAAAAATAAAATTTTGGGCAGAATTTTATATATATTTATATATCTAATTTTGTAATGCCAATGGAACTTAGACCAAAAAAGCAGTAAGAGAACCAGAACTTCACATGACCTTTTACTTATTGTCAAGCAGAACATCAGTCCTAGAGTCAAATGATATAGGGCTTTCCAAAATTGAAGCAGAATCTATACTGACAATTTTAAAGATGTAAGACAAACCTTACACTTGCATTAAGTACTTACTTCTGCTCATCCAGACCAAGTTTACTCCAAGTAAGTATGATTCTACTTCAGATAATCCATACTGATTTCTAACAGGCAGGCAATATATACCTAGCCTAGATGAAATCACTAAAGAACGGAGTGAGGTGAATTTACACCACTCATTAAATACCTTTAAAGTACCTCTTCTGGCTATATGGATGCTTTCAGCAAATAGAACAACTACATGTGGTTTCTGCACTAGAAACAGGAAGGAATAATCAGCTTGCAGCTATTCTGACAGTCCCATGCGGAGACTTGGAGAAAACACAAATTAAGAAAAAGTGGAATCTGAGTCCAGCCTTACACTAATTCAATTTAACCACACTGTCCAAGTTGGTTGCAGTGGTAAAGGAAGATTTCAGAGAAATGGAACTAAGCTGGAAGACAAAAGGTCAGAAAAATAGTAAGTGGAAACATAAGGCCTTTCAGAAAACAAAATATGCTCTAATGTTGCTGAACCCTTGATGCGTGGACCATTTGTTGGATAAGGACTTTGCTGGATGTTGTGGTCAATGCCTCCATGTCCAAGCAGAGATCAGTGATGAAGGACATCTCAGGAGTCAGTAGTGGGACAGGTGATGTTTAACATCTTTGTTGGTGACATGGGGTTGAGCGCACCTCAGCAGGTTTGCCAAGGGTGCCAACCTGTGTGTTGTGGTTGACACACTGGAGGGAAAGGATGACATCCAGAGGGACCTTATCAGGCTGAAGAGGTGGGCCTGTGTGAACCTCATGAAGTTCACCAAGGCCAAGTGCAAGGTCCTGCACCTGGATCCCAGCAATCCCAAGCACAGGTACAGGCTGGGCAGAGAATGCATTGAGAGGTGCCCTGGAAAGAAACATAGGTGTTGGTGGATTAGAAGCTCAACATGACCTGGCAACATGCACTCACAGCCCAGAAGGCCAAATGCGTCCTAGGCTACATAAAAAGTAGCATGGGCAGCAGGGCAAGGGAGGGGATTCCTCTCCTTTACTCCACTGTCATGAGACACCACCAGGACTATTGTGTCTTACTCTGGGGCCCCCAACATAAGAAGGACATGGACCTGCTGCAGAGAGTCCAGAGAAAGGCCAGGAACATGATCAGAAGGCTGGAACACAGCTCCTGTGAAGACAGGTTAAGAGAGTTGGGGCTGTTCAGCCTGGAGGTTTACTCAATACTAAAGAAAAATTTGACTTAAAATAATGAGAGGAAATTTCTCAACCTCACAAAAAAACATAGGACAAAAAAATAAGTCCTGTTTCCAACATACTGTGCCTCATGATGCTCTTCTAAAGTGCAATGAACAACTGTACTCTGTACAATTACAGTACAATTCATTGCCTCTGTAAAAAAAAAATAATTCTGAAGGTTTTACTGTGTTGTCATATTAATTCACTGCATCTTGGTCCTGTTTCTGTTAAAACAAAAATAGGTGTAGCACAATATAAAAATTTTGCATCTTGCGAGGTGTACTTTTGGCATCTCTGCCAGAAGTATACTTTTAAGCTCAAGCATAGTACGATAACTTGAACAATTAAATTATTTTATTTTCAAATCTCTGCATACCTGAAACTGGTATAAGTTATCTATTAAAATAAAAGGACTCTGATCATGCACTGCCACATACAGCTGACTGAAATGGGGGAACAGAAATGCTACAGAGCAGGGAATGGTATGAGGCACTGGCTGCTTCGTTGGTTGTCTTGATAGAGGCTGTGGTAACCCAGGTGCTGCACTAATACAAATGAAGAGAAAATCTGACACTGTCAAAGCAGACCCTTTCATGTGTCCTGCCCAAAAAAATGGCTGGTCCAAGCAGTGGATCAAATACAGGAATACAAGTGACCTACACTTGCTAACAACTTTGATATGACTGTCCAAATGGTAGCACTCAGTGAATCAGAACTAAAATCTCACTGAAAATAATCATGTACCAATATTAAATATGAGGAGGCTAATCATAGTCTGAAGAAAATTAGTAAGAGCATCATATATACACTGCTATGTCTAGAGAGCTGAGGTTTTGCTGTCAGATTTTTAGTTTTGAACAAGTGATGAGAAGACTAGGTTTTGTGACCTTTCTTTAAAGCTTTTACTTGTCGTCTATAGGGATATGCAGTATCTATTATGCAAATAGACTTTTTTTCAATGTCCGAAGAATAGCCTGTGGTAAATGCTTGCTATTTTTATCCCACACTAATGCACTGTGAAAAAGCATAGTTATGCAAAAAAAAATTTCAATGACAAATGTAATAATTTATTTAGCAGCTGGAAATCTATTGAAAATGGACAGGCACTTGCCTGAAAGGACAACTAAGACTGTACAGTGCAGTCAAAACATCTTTTGTTTTTCATTGAATATCCTTCCATTTCTAAGAGCAGTGAGTGCACTGTAGAATCTTTTAGAACTAAAATGAAGTGCTGGAGTCCTTCAGCTTATGCTGAGACATAGCATACATCTGAGTTCGTGTGTGCCTGTGAGGGTCTTATTCTGATGGGAATTAAGTGCAAGGAGCTGAGCACTAAAAAGCAGCCTTAAGTGCTAGAAGGGAACAATGTAACCACTTCAGGTTTCACTGCAATTCTTTCTCCTACCCTTCTTCCACATTTCCATTTCAACAGTAAGCACTGCAGAGTAAGGATCTGTGTTAGAGTTTTATTCTCTAACATCTCAGAAATGCTTTCCACAAAAAATTAGTAATATAATCCCTAACTGACCTCATGGAAGCCTTTTGGGATAGAACTTCCCATGTTTTCTTGCTATTATTTTTATATAGTAATTTATGGGTGGAAACTGGGCGTCACTTCTAAATGACTCAGGTGAAAAGCCTGTCTGACTGCATTGTTCTCCTGCAAGTAGGACCCCACGAATAGGAGAAATCCTTTGTTGCAGGTCTTCCCATTCTTTCACCTCAGCCTAGACACCCCTCAGAAAGGTCTTAGCTGTCCTCATGATGCCTACCTAAAAAAAGAAGTGGAATTATCTAACAACTGTTTGAACCTTTTCTTATTTTCTATGGAAATTTGGACAAGACCATAAAGCAGCAATAAGAAGCTTAAAAGGAGCTGTTGGAAGGAGCCTGATACTTAGTGCATAAGGAATTGGTTGCACAGTTGCATCCACACAGTAGTAGTCAACATCTCAATGCCAGGATGGAGATCAGTGATGAGTGGTGTCCCTCAAGGGTGTGTATTAGGCCTTACCTCTGAGCCAGTGACCAAGACAATGGGATCAAGTGCACCCTCAGCAAGTGTGCAGACAACACCTAGCTGAGTGGTGTGGTTGACTTGCTTGAGGGATGAGATGCCATCCACAGGGACCTGGACAAGCTCAAGAAGCGAGTCCATGTGAAACTCATGAGGTTCAATAAGGTCAAGTGAAAAGTCCTGCACCTGGGTTGGGGCAATCTCTGGAATCATTAAGGCTGGGGGATGACTGGATTGAGAGCAACCCAGCTGAGAAGGACTTGGGGGTACTGGTGGATGAGAAAAAAAGGTAATGAGGCAGAAATGTCTGCTTGCAGCCCAGAAAGTAAACTGTACTCTGGGCTACATAAAAAGAAGTGTGGCCAGCAGGTTGAGGGAGGCAATTTCACCCCTCTACTCAGCTCTGGTGAGATTCCACCTGAAGCACTGCATCCATCTCTGGAGTCCTCAGCATATGAAAGACGTGGAGCTGTTGAAGAGAGTCCAGAGGAGGCCCATAAAAACAATCAGAGGGATAGAATACCTTTTTTAAAACAAAAGGCTGAGAGAGTTGATGTTGTGGAGATTTCTCCTTGCAGTTTTTCAGTACTGAAATGGTGTTTATAAGAAAGATGAGAACAGTCTTTTTAGGCCTGTAGTGAAAGGAAAAGGGATAATGGTTTTAAACTAGAAGAGAGTAGATTCAGACTAGATGTAAGGAAGATATTTTCTACAATGAGGTTGGTGAAACACTGGAAAAGGTAATCTAGAGAGGCAGTAGATGCCCCACCCCTGGTAGCATTCAAGGTCAGGCTGGATGGGGCACTGAGCAACTTGATATAGTTGAGGATGTCTCTGCTCATTGCAGAACATTAGACTAGATGACCTTAAAGGCCTCTGCCAACCCAAAATATTCTATGATTCTATGATCTATTATATCATAGCCATACATACCATGGAGAAACAGGCAGAACTCTGGTAGCTCAGACAGGCTAGGCAAAATGTCAAAAAAAATACAAGATAAATGACCAAAACTTTGAAATATTGATACTCCTAAGCTACAAAGTAAAAGCTCTCAGCAAGGCCCAAAGGCTCTGCCTTAATCTTCACTGATTAAGAAAGGAAGTGACTTAGGACTTTGTCTTCAGCATAAATTGCAAACAATGTGTTGGCCAGAACTACGTTTGCTTCCTCTGGAATTAGGTTGTACTAACCGTACCTTATCAAGAGAAGAACTGCCACCCCTACAGTGATGGAAAACAAGATAAACAATTACACATAATCAGCACAGTGCTGAAGTTTGAGCTGATACTATTTTACGATGACTCAATGCACTCATCTAAAGTAAATATTAAAAGAAAGTAGAAATAGGTATGAAAGGAATGTTGCCCAGCATCTCTCTTTTGAGTTCACCAGGAAAATTACTAGATCCATGCTAGTGCTGCACCAATTTATCATCCTAGACCACCTGCCACTAAAAGTATTTCACATACTTCCTACTAGTAGAGTCCTGTCTGTACCAAAATGAGTGAGAGAATTCTTAATTATTTCAGTAGGGTTATTATACCTTCCATGTAATGTTAGGAAAAACAGAAGTATAATCTCTAATTTTTGTCATATGCATTTCACCTAATCAATGTATATGTCTTGGTATTATTTTAAAAATATTTATAATAACAGGAACATTTGTACAAGGAAATCTTTGAGAAAATGACTACTTTCCAGAGTACTTGAAGCTACCTGCCAGCTCATTAGATAATGCAAACTTCAAATACTGCTTTATGTTTAGACGTGACTGCTGGCCAGACAAGCCACCCCTGCAGGAGGTAATTAACAATCTTGGCAGATAAGATGTACTTTAAATCTAGACTGTATTGTGTTCGGTGGCTCTCTGCCAGGACTCACTAACTTTCTAAAAGGGGTCCTTCTCCAGTCACCGTGTGCTGGGTTGTCAGTATGATCATCCAAATGGACCTGAAACAGTCCCAAGCATATTTTCTTTGTCATCAAGAAAGAGCTAACAAATCTAATGGAGTGGAAGGTAGAGTAGCCCTAACTGACATGAAAACATACAGTGAGAGGCTGCTGTAAGATATACCCAGTCTCTTCAAAATTGAGAGGGACATTTGAAATTTTTTCTAGCTTGAGTTCCAGATAAAAATTTTACATTAATGCAAATAGCACCTCATGTTTGCCTTGGAGTGTTTTTCCAACACAAGATCTCAATTTTTAATGTAAGTGTTATTTAAGTGAAGTTTTTATTTGGTGGCAGGAAGACTGACTTCACTCCCGTTGAATGAAAATAGTGGTACGGCTTCAGTTACTGCTTCGTTATATCATCTTTGATTGGAGCTACAGCAATGTAATACACCTTGCTACAGATAATTAGTGCATCTCTAGCCACTAGCCTTCCTGGCCTATATTATGTCCCTCTCGTATCTTCTGTGCAGTCTTCTTCTAGATTCCAGTCAAATTTAAAATCTTGGCATTGATGGTCAGGCATGTGGTGGTCTAGGAAGAAGGCACAAATTCACTAGCTTGGTCCTGACAGCTTAAATTGTGACTTATAAATCTCTTCCAAAGGCCTGGGAGAGCTACCCAGGTCTTTAACAAAGGGTTTTTTTTTCCTTTTTCTGACCCAAGAATCACTTTGAACATTATGTAAGAAGATTCCGAAAAAGCCATTGTGTGTTTTAAGCATTAGGAAGCTTCTTGGAACATGTCATCAACAACTAACAAGCAAACATAGGTTTTAATTAATGAAAACAAATTTTACTACAGGAGAAAAAAGGCAGAATAAAGAACCACAGAGACACTAGTCTTACTGTTTAATGCACTTCAGAAATCCATTCAAATAACAGCCTATGGAGACAGAAGAGAAAATCTGGAGAGTGGCAAACAAGATAACCGGATCACAAGTCACTTTGCACAGTGATTTTGCAGCAGTACTTACATGTTAATTAATCACTACTACTAGGGAAAGTATATGAAAAAATGAACATTTGAGAAATTTTGTAAGTTAAAAATCACTGACAGCAGGAAACAATTTGATCATGACATTGTCCATTAAGATGTGTATACAGAATGCAGATATGTCATGTCTAGTGTCTATCTATAGATATACCAGATCAGCATAAGGACTAGAAATGGACACATATTAAACAAAAAAAAAACAACAACAAAAAAAATCCACCAAAAACACACACACAAAAAAAAGAGAAGAAGAACAGAATCAACACCTTCATAGTCTGGAAGTACTTAACAGAAGACAAAGAGGTAAGAAAGGTGGGAAGCCCCACCAATTGTGCTTTGTTCAGTTTACTTCACAGGACATTTGCATCTTACTATCAAAGCATAACAAAACATGAAAAAATTCAGTTGTCTACAACCTTTAGGATAGCAAAACCTATTGCTGCTAATCCATTTTCATTTATGGCAGTGGCTGGGAAAACCCCAATACCCCAGTCTTGGCTATTTACTATATTGCAATTAAATTTAAAATAGTTGTCTATCTAGCATGTTCCTGGCCACCCACAGAAATCACCTACTGTGTCAGCTCTTTAAGGAGCCAGAAGGAAAAGCCCCTCAGATTATGAATATTAAGAGAAGTGAGAGAGAAGGGAGAGAGAAGGGAGTGAGATGGTTTATTTGCTCATTTACAAGAAATTAACAAAAATGCCTCAGAGCATAAAGAGATGAAGAGATATATTCTTATTGCTATAAAGGCTTACTGATGACCATGAACTGAGAGCTGTCCACACTGTACTGAAAACCACTTGCTGTAATGGCAAGAGAGCAATGAGTTCTTATAGCAATAATTCCTAATAGTAGACTATCTGTAAGCTTTGTTCATCCTGAAGAAATACCTTTTTATTTGATTTGAATATAGAGTGTTGGTTGATTAGAACTACATGTACTGAGACTTACAAACAAGCAACATTGGCATGCTCAAAAATCAAAGTCTATTTGCTAGGAACACCTTTCACATTACTCTCAAAGTTAAAAGCAAATCTGACTTTAGGACAGTTGCGATTTCTAATTTCTGTTTAGCTCCCTCTGAGTGCATTGGAATTGAGATAACTAGAAGCAGAGTTGAAGAAATGAAGTTTTCACGTATTTCTGAAGGAAGTAGTTGATACTGTGTTTTTACTCTATATAGAAGAAATTTCATCTTGCTGATGGACTCTCTCATACTTTAATTATCTTAAAATATATTCAGTTTTGAAGACCCTGCTGATGGGGGAAAAGCATAATCTAAACTGAAGTTTTGAACAGCATGAGGATAGACATCCACAGGCAATGGAGCTCTGCAGCAAGAAACTGAAATTATAATAATGCCCAGTAAAAAGAAAGGGTTTTACACTTCCATTGTTGGAAATGTGCTTAATGTTTTAAGTGTCACCTCAAGATAGGTACAAAATGCAGTCATAGAAACCGTATGTAAAAAAGTACATACATTTCCATTGTGAGATGAATAATTGTAGTCAAACCTGGGACAGGCCTTCCCAGCAACATCAAAACAGGAGAAAATGATTGCACACCATTCTACAACTATGAACAGCATGAACTGATGATTCCACAGAGCTTATAACAACAGCATTTAATAAACTAGCATAAGTATTTAAAAAGAACATTGTTAAATCAATGAAGAAGTAAATGTATAGGAAAAGGCATTAAAGGCACTGAAAACAAGACCCAGAAGTCACACCAAAAAATGCTGCACAAAAATCTGTTAGAAGTATTTCCTTTTTAAAAATTCAATTTATTATTCAGTTAAAGAAATCTTATTATAATTTGGGAAACTGCAATATGCTGTGTCTACCAAAACAGCCACAGCCTGAATTAGATAGAAAAAACAATTCAAGAACAAGGAAGAAATTATTACTTATAAGAGAAGTTACTTAGTGCATAGGCTAACATATAAACACCCCTATTGTGGATGCTGAAGGCTCGGTCACAGGGAGATTTTCCAGCTTTTTGCCAGCATCCGTGTGAAAGTCCTTGCTTTCACACAGATGCTTGCAGAAAACAGTGAGAAGTTTTTGTAAACCAATCCCTTTATCTTGCAGGTGCAGATTGTTATGCAGTATTGTTGTGATACTGACTGGAGAAATATTTTGAAATGGGTGTTGCAGGTTTTAACTAATCATTCTAAGAGGTGAATGGTCAAGGACCAATAACTTTATGTCGTTCAAGCAAACTAAGATATATAAACGAGTCTGTAAATAATAAATAATTCCATTTCTTCCTGGATTGAGCCTATGTTGTTTTTTGCCGCCCCCAGTACAACAGCTACACCCTATTTTTGTCCAGACATTTTATGATTTAGATAGGAGTTTAGTGATTTAAAGGAGTTTAGTAAGAATCTGAAGGACACTAAAATTCAGAACTGTAGGAATCTTCGTTAGATATAAAATCCCTACTTTCTTGTGGTAGTTTCCATGCAACTTCTCTTCTTCATCACACATTAATCACTGTAATACAGGAAAATATTTGTGATATTGAGATTTTAAAGAAAATATGTTTGACTTTCGGTTTGTCTTTTTGCCAGAAAAGGTGCTACAAAATGCTAATGTGTACCAGTCTAGTCTCATATAAAGCTGATGTTAAGATCACATGCCTGCACTATAGAGCCCTCAGATTGGTGGGAGTTGTAGTGATACAACCTCAGAGAGACAAATAAGATGATCTGAATATAGTGACAGATGTTATACCACTCTGATATTTTCAGTCTAGTCATGATTTTCCATTGAAACAAACAGCTCCAGTCTTAGCCACACATTCTTGCTGCCACATTGTGACAATAGTAGTGGTCCTGTGTGGAGGGTTGTGAGCCTTTGACTCAGGAGTCCTCTGCACTCCCTTGGAGGAGAGAAGCCTGAAGGCAAAAGGACTCAGAGATAAGAAACCTCTCCCTAGGTTACAGTGAGGAAATTAACCACCCCCAGCATGCCTTGTTTCTATATGGTAATACCTTGTATCCAGTTGGTAAATTGCGTTCTACCCCACCCCCTGCCTTTCCCATAAAAAGGCCCTGGGTCTACCCTGAATCAGGGAGTTGCTGTCCCTGGCCTGCCCTTCCCAGGGACTGCTGGACAATAAAGCTGCCTCTGTGGCACTGCCACACACGGCTCCTGTCTCTCTGTCCCGAGTTTGCCTCGGGTGATCTCACACAGAGCTGAATCACAAGAGCTGGAATCACTTGTAGCTGAGAAATCGCTGCACTTGCTGAGATCCCCGCTGTGCAGGGAGGCTGCCTTGGCCCCTAGAAGAGTTGTTCTTTGACAGACATTCTTTCTGGGAAGGTCCTGGCTTACTGTTGCTTGACCAGCATCAGACCTCTCCTTGCGACAGTCCTGGGGACACATGACTAACTGGAGCAAGGAACTGATTGGTGTTTTCAGGACATCTGTCTACCAAGGAAAACTTCTTTTTCCCTCATAAATTTTCAGACAACTTCATCCTCTACAAGCCCTAACACCAAAACAGGGAAAACCCAAGAATTTAGAACCTGGGGCAAGCTTGGGCTCAAATAATTTAAAGTAATTGTGATAGAACCACTTTTTTTTTTTTTTTTTTTTTTTTTTTTTGCCACTCTGGTTGGATCTCTAGTACTCCTTTCTGCTTGAAAAAGCTCTCCTCCAAGAGTTTTTTTTGGGTTGTTTTGTTTTTTTTTTTTTAAACCTGGTGCTCCTGGAGGCTTACCACAGACGAACAGACGAACAAGAGCTGACTACCAAGCACCTGGTAGGCACTACCTGCCTTGTATTTTCTGGTTTCACAAGAACTCTTTTCCCTGTTTCTTTCAGCCTCCTTGCTAGAAGAAAGAAAAACTGCAGCCTCTCTGTTTCTGCAACTACTGTTAGTCCCAGCTCATTAGCTGATGACGCGTCTCCACAGTGACTTTGTATTTGCTGGACTAGCATTACACAGCACAGTTCACATAACAGTTACAGGGTTGTTTCACATTTCCCAAATAGGACACTAAATCCCATATGTTCTTCAAACTGGTGATCTGACAAAGCACAGGCACCCACATTTATCAACACAGCTGACTTCAGAAATTCCTGGGCTGCAGCACTCTGCAGATGGGGAAGGTGAACCAGGGAAGGATTCCCGTGTGCTTGCCTTACTCTTCAATTCTTGCCTGGTCCATTGGGTTGGATATTTGATATGCCCTGTTACAGCACTTCTTGCATTCTCTAGTTGAATAGCGCCCCATAAAACCTGTTAACTCCCAGGAACCTGAAGGAATCATCAGTGTTAATGCCTACAGCATGCACATTTTGCCTGTGGAGTCCTAATCCAGAGCACAGCACAGATTAAAAATGCTGACTACATGACAATGAAGCGATTTTTAAAGAAGATCTAGTACCCATCTTTTTGTTGTTAGGAGGATGGTGCTTCTCAACCCACAGACAGATGAGCCTGCAAAAGAGCTAGCAAAAGCAAACCTACTTTTAGAGCATGCTTAAATTCATGACACAGGACTCTTCTTCACTGGAAACTTTGAAAGAAAAAGCTGAGGGAAACTGTACCAACACAGGTTGAAAAGGTATAAAGAAGCCTTTGGCTGTGCGGATAGGGCCCTGAGAAGCAGATGCATCCTTTCTAAGCCTGGATCCATGCCCTGCTGAGGCAGACGGGTAGCTCAACCACCAGATCCACGCTGAAAGAGAGGAAATCTTCACTGTTTCTATTGATGTAGTGCCACCATGTACCAAACACCACAAAATTAACAGAGAAAGAGTGCCTTGTCAGGGACAAGGGACTGAACTGAGCGAGCCCTGGGTCTGGGCTCTGTTCCCTGACTTGTGGGCTTTTTGTCAGGGACTGTTTAATCCGAAATTTAGAATATATGTATCCAGCCTGCTGTCACACACACCTGATGTGCTGCCCCAAGCAAGAGCGACAGGTCTCCACCACGGACTTCAACAGATCAACTAAATTCACCTCAGCTGTTTTTCAGTACTCCGGTTAAAAAGCGACCCGGGCCGGGGGGCACATGTCCTTTCCTGCCAGGCTGGATGACCGCAGGCTTTTGCGCCGGCGATGCCCGCGGCGGGTCGCGCTGTAGCCTCCGGGACAGCAGGTGAAGGGGGCTACAGAAAGGCGAGGAGAGGGAGAGCAAAGGGAAGGGAGAGCCGAGAGCGACGCCCCGTCCCCGTTCCGCAGCCCCGAGAGGAGGCGCAGGGGGCGCGGNCGGTCCCGGCGGGATTTTTCCCACTGCTGCGCTCTTTGTTTGCTGCCGAAGGAGCCCGTCCTTTGCGCCTCGGGCTGGCGGGGAGGGGGGCGAGGGAGTGGGGGAGCTGCTGCTGGTTTCATCGCCGGCTGCCACCGCCACTCGGGGTCGAGCCCAGAGCTCCGTTCCCGGCCAGGCGGAGCCTGCGGGGTTTATCGGCCCTGCGAACGGTGCCTGTCCGCCCCAGAGAGGCAGGGAGCCCGCCCGAGGAAAGTGTTCCGTGCAGAGCCCCATGAATGGTGGGGAGGGCCCGCCTGGGCTCAGGTAACTCCCGCAGGGCAGGTTCTCCTGCGGCGGCGGGGTCAGCGTCCAGCCGGGGGCTGTCTCCTGCTCGGGGCGGCCACAGCGAGTTTGGGATGGGTTGGACAGCACGGGAAATGCCGAGGGTCGCTGCCGGCTGCCTTGAAGCCAGAGCCCTGGCGTAGGAGACTCCACTATAAAGCCCATCACTGGAGACCACAAGGGGAAAAAGTATGTGAGAAGCTTTTTTCCCCCATGTTTCCAGGCCTTGGAGGGTGCGAGGAGCAATGAGAAGAAGACTGCGTATTGTTTCGCAGTATTAGCGGGTTCCTCTGAATCACAGAATTGCTAAGCAGGGATTATACAGCAGGATTATGGAGGGGTCGGGTTTTACTGTCTGGATTTCTGCAATCTGCGTGTTCGGTGACTAGTACCATGTACTTTGCCTGCACTCCGGTATTTATTGTTGAAGGTGACTTTTGTCCCAGCCACTGCAGCCCTTAGCTGCTCTTCTATGCCCTTTTTTGTCCATTTGCTGCGTGTGGTCTGCACCCTTTCCCCTCTCTTCTTTTTCATGCCAATCTTTGGTCTTTTTTGCAGCTTCTTGTTTTAAATTCTTCAACCGTTCTCAGCCTAGGGGTGTACCTGGAATAGCTTTTTTTTTTTCTTTCCTCCAGTCTGGTGAAACCTGTTACTTAGTAACTCTTAATTCCTTCTTCTCCTGACGATGCTGGAGGGAGCAGCAGAATACTCTGTTGCTTATTGTAAGCAAAAAGAGGGGCTAAGCCTCTTCTGCTGCTCTCCTTCGTGTCTGAGAATCGTTTGTCCTCTGAGGAGAGCTGTAGAGAACAAACTCGCCAGCTTTCCTTCGGGAACCTGCCTCAGCAGGCACTAATCAGGAGTCCTGTTTGCAGCAAAGCATCAGTTTCTGCAATTTGGAAGAGGAATAGCTCTGCTTGTGCCATTGCTGGCTTTAGCTACAAACAGGCTACTGTCACTCATAAACAATTACAAGATTTGGCAGCATGGTCTGCTTTTTTCTGGAAACAGAAATGAAGTCATGGGCACAGTGATATGTACCAGGCAGTTGCTAAAAGGACTGGACTTTTTAAACTGGCCAGTGCAGATAAATACCGTAGGAAGTCACAGAATGCATTAACTGTGAGAAAATACAACTGAATGGCTTCACAGTCTTCTAAATAATTTAAAAATAATATTCACCATAAATTATTTGTGAAACAAGCCCAAATTTTGATTCTATGGTCCTCTGCTATGCAGAAAGTTTAAACAGAAAATAATATCACTGTTGTGAATTTATAAGCCTTTATGAGGAAAAAACCTCATAGATCACTTGATAGTGAGCTGGTTTCACAAGTATCTCAAAATATTTTTTCAGGACCTGTCACAGTTCTGGAATTGGTGTAGGGACTGCTGTATTCTAGTCTTGTTTTGGTGTGTAGGGTTGAAATGAGAGAATGAGGAAAAAAATGATAATAGACAAGAAGAGGACAAAGAATGTTCTGAGGGAACAAAAGGTCTAGAAAATGGCGTGATGTTTGGTTGCTCAATGGAAAGGTGAAAACCGGCAGAGATGATTAGAAAAGCTGACAGCAAATTACTGTGAGGGTCCACACTGGTTGGTGGGAAGATGACAACCAGGATGAAACTGGGATTGAACTGGTGACCCAATGCACTCCAGTTTGTTTAACGTGTTCTTTTAACATGCCATTTCGGACTCTCAGGATGGGCCTGGCACCACTTGGATGAACATAAATGTAAAATGTTTTGAGTATGGGCAGTAATGTTGCTGGATACCATCTGTTCACTTGGCCTCGACCTGGCTGTAAACAGTCCATTTTATTTGTTTCCTGGTTTGGTGTTTGTTTTGCTGGTGCTATGTTCTGTGCTATGGGATTACTTAAAGGACCAGCTTGCAATAAATGTTTTTAAGTAAATCCTTACATCCCTCTGTCTCTGGTATAATTAAACTGATTTGCACTTGGATTATTTAGTGGAGCAGTTGAGATAGGAATGGTTTTCAGGTGAATCAAGCACAGTTCTTCAGTGTGCTTAGGGAAGTGAGTCTGCCATGGTGGTGGTGTAGTGTCAATGGGATTTACGAACATGTAAAAATATTTTAGTTACTTTGTAAATTCACTATAAAGCCACCCTGTTACAATTGGTTGGGGCTTAAACGATGTCATCAACCATAGAAGGAGATGAGGCGGTATGAAAGATGAGCAATGAGTGGCAGCTTTCACTGGTACTCTGCAGAGAGGTGTTTTCAGGAAGGACCATCACTTTTGCCAGACAAGCTCTAACATTTTCCTGGCAGGTGTAAAGTTTCTGTCTGAAAGTTTGTACTAAGCCTGCACACTTTATGAAGCTGTTGTAATTTGAGATGTGTCATATTTTTATTGTGTTTCTGTGTTAACTCTGAAACCTGAGTCTGATGATATGATGTCACCTTTAATTTTCACAATGTTGAAAATCATTTGCTATGCTAGAAAGCAGGGCTGTTTTGTAATGTTGCCTTTCATCTTTGTGTGGCATGCTGCTGGCTGGAACAGTATGCAGCATAGCAGGAGCATCACTCCTGTGTTCGTTTTTCAGTCCAACTTTGTAGCAAAGGGCCAGTTGTACTTTTTTTCAGTGTTGTTCTTGTCCTCATGAATATTCATTGTCCTAGGGAAGTGAAATGTGTTAATTTGATTGCTTTTATTTTCTCTTTTTCAGCTAGTGGAAGCGTTAAAGACATCTTTGTTGGAGCCAGAAATGGACAATATAGACTTTTAAAAATAGTCATTGACAATGGTTAGTAAAATTTTATTCTTTTTTTTCTGGTTCTTTTAGATATTTTCCTAGTTGCTTTAATGACCTACATGTACAATTGTTTAAAAACCAGAACCCTGCCAAACTTAATGTTACTAAGGTTTTTCATATACAGAGGGTAAAATTTAAATTTTGGTGATCCTAAGCTTTTTCACCACAATGCTACTGTATTTTTGCATTTGAATTTTTCTCCCAAATATAATTTCATATTTTACCAAGAACTGCTGCATATTTAATATGTGTAACATAAATAAGCTTATTCTTTTCTCTTACTAAAGAAAGAGTAGAGGGAGTGAAAATTTCCACACCTGTGTATTGTTTGGACACTCTGGTTACTTTAATTAGACAGAGAGCTAGTCTTATGCAACAACTAGTCCCCTTAGTGTAGAACTGTAAATTTTATCTGCCTTTTTTTACCAGGATATATCAGTATAAAAGTACTGCATGTAGAAAGTCCTGCTAAAGCAGATGTTTAAATAGTAATTTGGCTACATAGAAAATATCTTAAAAATCTGTAGCTTCATTCAAATTTTCAAAGTTAAAACTGTTTCTTAAACCTCAATATATATGTATAAATAGAAAATTACATCATTTCTGTCAGAACCTGGGTTTGATCTTTGAACTCTTGGCCGGGAATATAGGCTGCAAACATTGAAAGATAGAATTTGTAATTACTTTTATTTTCTTTAATAGTAATGTTGGTTGGTTGTATGAGATATTTCCTGGTTTAGTCCATCTTTTCAAGTATGTCAGTTGTTTACTTTGAAGTGGTTTGTTCTAGACTTCATTCATGTACAGTACACTAGGAATCTGTTAGCTGGAGAAAGGTACATGTACATGCATACATATACACACTATTTTTAGGTAAATAACCAATGGTTACCTTCTTTGTGTTTGCTTTTCTTAGGAGGTCTTCTGATATTTTAATATAGCTTTCTTTAAGGCAGTGGCAATAGTAAGTTTACAGGCAGGACTTTGTGATAGTAGCACAAGGTAAATGCTGACATACCATTGTTTTGGGGCTTTTTTCCCATTAAGCAAGGCAAAACAATATGCTTTTGTGTATCTGCTACTTTATAATATGAAATGAAACCTAGAAATAAGATACAAATGGAAGACTTTCCCTACTTGTCATTCCCTATTTTTTTTTTGTTTTCCTGTGTGTGTATACACATATATAGAGATAAACATACAGATAAATGCATTTCATCTCTATAAGAAGCAGAATCCAGTCTTTGGTACTATTTTCTGCAGTTCAAAAAGAAACCTGTAAAACTCCCTCAACACTTACGGAATACTGGGAAAAGGGCAGTTGTCTCATCTGTCGTCAGGAGCTTTCAGTAACAGATAACAGCCAACAGATAAGATTCAAATCAAGTTTTGCTAATCTGAGTTAATAAGAGAAGAGATTTGCTGCTGGACATAAAGTTCCTCTGGCTGCATCTTAAATCCAAGTGGGTATAAATCCACCTAGAGTTCAGAATTGGCAAGTACATTGTGAATGCTCTTGGTTTAGGTGTACAACTTCAGGTACTTTGCATCTAATTCAAAGAAGGGCTAAACACCCTTGCCCTGAGCTGCTCATATTCTGTGAGTTACTGTGGTGGAGTGCTTTGCTTGAAGTTTTGCTGTAGAGGCATTTGTGTGCTGTTGTACCTTTGTCTGGAGTTTTTTAAGTTAAGCCCTAGACTCTCAAAAGGTGATTAGTATACTAGCTACTATGATGGTCTTCAAACTGTTGCAGGACCCCATTTAAACAAGGTATTTCTCTTCCACTTGAGGGGGCTACTGTTTCTCAGGAAGCTGATAACTGTTTTGTCAGACAGAATACTAATACTTTCATTTGGAAGCTGAGATGTGATGTATAAAGAAGAGAAAAATCTTGTTGCTACAGCTGTTCACATAATTAAATACCATTGAATTATTCTATACAGATTTAAGCCAATTATACAGAATAAACAACTTCAGTCATTTAAAGAGACCATAGCTGTGAAGCTGTATTAGAAAGAGGTTTATCTACTTATATAGTCAAGTTAGTGATTAGTGCAAGCATATTAATTCCAAACTCTTTTCACTGTATAACTGGGTTATTGACTCCTTACGATGAGTACAAACACTAATACGTTATAGCAAGAACATCAGTAATGATAATTCTAAAATTTGAATGCTTACTCTTATCTCATTTATACCTAAGTATTCCAAACTAAAAAATAAACTTAACTGGTAGAAGACAGTTCTTATTTCCCTTCTGTGTATGTTTGGCTAAAAAATTAACATCAGTACTATCACTTCAGATCAAAGAACTTGATGACAACCAGCACATTACTTCTCAACTGTCAATATTTGGATTAAAGTAAGTTAGAGTTTGAACATACACAGCTTTTGTAAGAATTCACTCACTTTTAGACTTACTGTTCTTGTCTTCCATTCTTCTGGGCATAATTATGAAAGATTAACTTTCATAATTAACTTCTTATTGTAATTATTAATTTTGAGAGACAGTATTAACTGTATTGTTGCTAACCTGTAGCTTTGGTTATTGGTTATAGAGCAGCTTGTTGTGGGATCCTCTAGACGGCCAGTTGGATCATGGGAAAAAGATTATGATTCCTTTGTCCTTCCCCTTCTTGAAGACAAGCAACCATGTTACATATTATACAGATTAGATTCTCAGAATGCTCAAGGATATGAATGGATCTTCATTGCATGGTCACCTGATCACTCTCCTGTAAGTAACAGTCATCAGAGGCTTCATGTTGATGATTGTTCAACAGTACCATTTGATCTGAATCTAAGATATGAAGGAAAAGGATTTGAGGAATTCAGGATTCCCCAACCTCCCCCTACATTCCCAGAAGAGAACTAGGAAAATGTTTCTTCAAGATGATTGAAGAGCAAATCAGTAAGTCTAGATGTAGTACAGCTGATCCAATGTATTTTTAGCCTGACTGGCAGACACAATACAGGGTTCTTTTTGCCTTGTTTGTCTTACTGTCAGTACTTGATAAAAATTCATGGAAGGATAGAGGACAGAAATCTTAATGGGTGCTCACATAGAGAAGGATTATAGTGTGATCTCAAGCTGTTTATTCTGCTTGGCTTGCTGGCTGCCCAGTTGGCACTTGTGGATATGTGGTGTGCCACAGAATACACTGCTTCTTAGTGGTTTGAAAACATGGGAGAGAACTGAGGTTAGAGTTAAGGATTTCTAGCAGAAATTAGGATACTGTGTACAGGTTCTGGGAATGTGAGATGAGGGAAGGCAGAAAGCAAAGCTGTTCCAATATTCCTACTGCTTTCACTAGCAGTTAGGAAATAGTAAGACACCAAAAGTTGAAGTGCATAGAAACGATTATGTGGAAATGGTGAAGTATTGTGGAGAGGATAGCATGATGGTGAAATAAGGAGAGAAGGGTGGGACTGCTGAGAGAGGAGTAGTGACTATGTTAGATAAGTTAATAGGGAGCAAACCTAATTTTTCCACTTTGTAGTTGATCCATAACTATCTTGAGTGGCTATCAAATCAAAAGTAATAATGAATTATTTCCATTCTGCTCTTTTGCTATCTGTTGTATCCATTAGTACACAGACCAGGTGACAAAAGGTTCAAACAATTGCAGTTTTTTCCCCATTTAAAATTAGTAAAAATTATGTTGATTTTTTTTCCCATTTAAAAAAAATCTCATACTCCAACTAAGGCTGCAATTCAGTTTTGCAATTACTTCAATAATAACATACAGTATCAGGACCTTGTGATTTTAATAGCAGGAGTAAGTATCATGATCCAGAGCTCTACAAGTTTATAGAGCAGTTTCAACACTTAAAATACTTGTTCAAGAAAGATGTTTGTTAATAGACTTGGTACACCAACATGCTAGATTCTCTGCGTACAGCAAAATCGAAAAAGAGAACCAAACCAAAAAACCACTCTTTTATTATATGCCAGGTTCGTCAAAAAATGTTGTATGCAGCAACCCGAGCAACGCTTAAGAAGGAATTTGGAGGTGGCCATATTAAGGATGAAGTGTTTGGAACGGTACAGGTATGTTTTTTAAAGTCAGGACACTGGCTTTAAATACTAAATAAAGTAGCTGATGTTATTGGTATGAATGTTAATTGTTTATGGTCTTTTTGGATTAAAGAGAAGAATTAAAAGCTCTGTGTATTATTCCAGTGCTAAAGTGTATTTAAGCTCATTTGAACAAGTTACTAAGTGTCATTAACATCTTCAGTCTTGGAAGTCCTTGCTTCAAATGGTTATGAAAACTAAATAAGCTAAGAATAATAGGCATATCTCTTAATCTCACTGCATGAGCATGAGTCCTCTAAAATTGGCAACATTTTGGATGCATGGCTCTGAATCAGAAATGGATCGGTGATCTCTACGCCATTAACACCTGAAAACAAATGTTTTTCTCTTGACCTAAGGATATGAAGTTGTCAGTTCTTTAGAATTTGACCACAGAATATAACTCATGTGCATTGCTGTCAACTTCTTAGGGAAACAGAATTATTGTAGCTACTGGTTTGTTCAAAGAAAATTTTAATAGTTGTTTGCTTATGGTGATGACATAATTGGAAGGTGCATGTATGAAGTCTAGCAAGTGTCTAAGGGATGTTGAAAAGACTGTAAGGGAAATATGGGACTATTTTGTTACCTTAGTTTCTGTGAGAAATAAATCTTACATGATTGTGATGCCTGCCTGTTTGTCATCAGTCTTTTTAATCTGTTGCCGGTTTTAAAATAAATACAAATTAGATTTCTCAGAGATAAAGAATTCCTGTAACTTTAATGAAAGCTGATGATTACTTAGAGGCTCACATCATAAATTCCTCTGTTCCTCTTTCAGCAAAGACTGCAGCAGTTATTTTCTCTTTGACCTGTTAATCAGTTCATCTGAACAAATCTGAACCAAAGCACTGCTGCTATTGACACAGGCAGCTGATGCTGAAGGAATGGAAGGAGTTGGAGGAAGAATAGAGGATATTGTGGGGAAAAAAGCTGTGAAAGAGAAATGGGCTGTTGCGGTGGACATGAGGCTAATAATTCTGTTGCTTACTGAGTAAATAATTCATTACATTCAGCATCAACCTGTCGTGGAGGTTTCATTATCCTAACAAACATGTAAACAAACTTCTCTGTGGAGGCTGTGTTCTAGGGAAGTAGATAGCTGAGTTGCTGAGAGGGTTTACTGGTAGCGGTCCTGTTTTGTTTTTCTTGTCTGTTGAATCCGCCAATCTCCTGCTGCCGCTTACAACAAGCCACTAGCAGTCTGTGCAATATGTGGGGTTTGTGTCTAGACCTACAAGTCTGAGCTTCCAGCTCAGTTTTAAGGAAGGAGCGTTACATCTGTCTTACTTTTGTTTCAGAATGGGCCTGGGGCACATGGAGGATGGCATTGATATAACTCACTTTTTCCAGGCTCATTATATTACAGCTTATATATGTCTAAATTTTTGGTTTCAGTGTGCTTATAAACTTCTTAATTGTAGCTGGCTTTTAATGTTCATCCATGTGAAAATCACAGCTTCTTCACAGTGTTCAAGCTGCTAATTTCACTCAGGATCTTGATCATCACCATCCAGCAGGTTACATTTTGTCTTTATTTTGTTAAACATAAGGATGGTTTAGTTGCAACCGTCTCTGTTATTCTGGTGGAATCCTATTATGGTCCCACCTTCTAATTCACATGTGTTAACCTTGATACCTCTGGGCTTCTGAAACAAGACATAATGGAATATTGGAATGCCCAAATAAAATGACTGTAACTCTATGGAAGACAACTACTTTTTGCAATGTTCCATAAAAAATCTTTGAAGAAAAGATCTATTCTAAAAAAACCCTCATAAATATTGACATTGTGCTTTCAGGATGATGTTTCACTGAATGGATATAAAAAATATTTGATATCACAATCCTCCCCTGCACCTTTGACTGCAGCAGAAGAGGAACTTCGACAAATTAAGATTAACGAGGTACCGGCAATGTCTTCAAGCATGTGTGGGAAATGGTGCAGAGTTCCAAATGTATTGTAGGGCAAAAAAGGCAGAACAGAAGATTGAAAGTTTCAGAAAGTGTGAGTGGGTGAGCATATAAATGTACTTCTCAATGGGTGGAAACTGCAGGATGATAATGGCTGGAATTGAAGTGGCATGAATGATCTCACTGTGTTTGAAAGGCCTAGTGTCTAAATCAGAGGCCTGGCAGCTGCAGAGCTTCATTGTTTCAACTTCAGCTTTTAGTACCCCTGGATGCCCTTCTCTTTGAAGGGTGACCAGACACTGGCACAGGTTGCCCAGGGAGGTTAGAGGGTCTCCATCCTGGAGATATTCAAAAGCTGTTTGGACAGAGAACTGGGTAGCTGGGTCTAGGTGGTCCTGGTTGAACAGTGTGGTTGGACAAGGTGACCTATGGAGATGTCTTCCAACCTCAGTCATTGTCCAAATGTGATTGCCCCTATGCATTTCCCATGGTGGCAGAAATTGTAGAGAAAACACAGAATAGCAATTATTGCAGTGAATGATTGCCAGTAGTATTTCAGCAGCCTTATTCTTAGAGGAAAGGTACATAGTTTCCAGTACCAGTGCACTTGTGTTTAAGATTGGGAGGAAGGGAAGAGGATTCCAATAAAAATGAAATAGAAATCCAAACCAAATAGCTAATCTCTTTAAGAGACTTATTTGCTTATGCTACCAACACTTTTTAGAAAAATGTCCAACAAATTCCTTTAACCAAAAAAATTGATGGTTGCCAGCTAGCTAGTGACTGAAAAGTTTCAGAGGATATTTTTTATCACCTTTTTCTATCATTTGAATGCTGTTTGTGTCAGATGTATATTAAAATAGGTCATGTGCAGAATTTATTTGTTCTTTAGTCTTGTATACTAGAGCTGTGGTACATTTGTTTGAAGTAGGATTTATTTCTGCAGCTAGATATCAGGCAGCCATTGTGTTAAATACAGCTGTGTATCTTTGCTTATGTGTTCACTCTACTGTTCTTTTGCTTCAACTTTGTTGTTTATTGATTCTTTTTTTCTCCAGTGGTGTCTTTTGTTAGTTTTCATGCCTGATTTTAACAATTCTATGGAGAAATACATTCACCATCCTTAAATACTGAATTTTACCTCATTGGCTTTTTAAAAAAAAGCAATAATGAATGTAAAACTTCTGTGGGATCAGTGATCACTTCTGGTATTAGTGTATGTACTACATACTATGTGTTCAGCAGCTGATTCATGCAGACTAAGTCTTTATGTGGTATGAAATTTCAGCAGCAATACCTGTTCTTTTCAGGGACACATAAATTGTAAATTGCTGCCGTTTTGACTTGCTTTGAAACATCTCACAATACATTAATGTATGTCATTTTTCTCTTCATTGTTTCTACCATTACAAAGCCTGTAATTAGACATAGAAAACAAACAGTTTTCTGATTTGAAAAAGTTTTCCATGTGTATATTCTTTCATAACTACCCTAAGAAATATTTCACTGGGCCAGATCAAAAGGTCATCTAGTCTGTTGTCAAGTCCTTAAGAGAACAACAGCAGAAGTCTAGGAAGGATGTAGGAACAGGGCAAGAAGGCCATAAGGACCTTGAATGTTATTCTGTTGCCTCAACTTTTGCAGATAGGGATCTTCCTGCACAAAAGATGACATCTTACTATATAACTCTTCTTTATGGGTTTTTCATCCACCCTCTAGCCTTGTCATTTCTATAAATCCACAGAAAGGTTTTGTTTGCCACAAGTCCTGTGGCAGTATATTCCACAGCTTGACAAAATACTGTCTAAAGAAACACTGACTGCTCTCTAAAATCTCTAGTTTATTCTGATGCCCCTACAGATAGTGTGGTGAAGGCAAAGAAGAGTCATTAAGTCAATCCTCAGTTTCCCCCTCTCCTTAAATGAAGTCCTCTGTATCCCAGAGTGCCAGCCATATCCTGGGCTGCACCAAAAGCAGTGTGGCCAGCAGGAAAAGAGAGGTGACTCTCTCCCTCTGCTCTGCTCTGGTGAGATCTTGCCTGGAACACTGCATCCAGCTCTGGGGTACTCAGCACAGGAAAGACATGGACCTGTTAGAGAGCGTCCAGAAGAGGCCACAAAAATGATCATAGGGCTGGAACATATTCCCTGTGAGAAAAGGCTGAGAGAGTTGGGGTTGTTTAGCCTGGTGCAGAGAAGGCTTCAGGGAAATCTTAGTGGCCTTTCAGTACTTAAAGGGGGCTTATAAAAAATATGGGGACATATTTTTTTGGCAGGGCCTGTTGCAATAGAACAAGGGGGAAGGGTTCAGATTAGATATGAGCAAGAATTTGTTTTTTGAGGAGTGTGATGAGGTACTGGAAGAGGTTGCCGAGAGAGGTGGTGGATGCCCCATCCCTGGAAACATTCAAGGCCAGGTTGGATGGGGCTCTGAGCAACCTGATCTATTTGAAGATGTCGCTGCTTACTGCAGGGAGGGTTGGACTAGATCACTTCCAGAGGACCCTTCTAACCCCAACTGTCCCATGATTCTCTATCCATGGACCTCTGTTGTATTCCTTATCAGTTATCTCTACCAGACTGAAGAGTCCTAATCTGGGTAGTTCTTCCTCCTAAATGAGGCACTCCATACTTCTGATCCTTTTGCTTTTCTCTGCAGTTTTTCCAGTTCTGCTATATAATTTATGAAATGGAGGGATGGGGAAGCCAGATCTGCATGTGGTATTCAAGATACAGGCATGTCACTGATATCTACAGTGCGTAATAATGTGTTCTGTTCTCTACTCTTTTTTTCTAACCATTCATAACATTTCATTTGTGGGTGGGGAGTGTTCGAGGGGTTTTTTGTTTTGGTGGGGGTTATTTTCAGACTTAGTCAGAATGACCTGCAAGGTCTTGCTCCGGAATGGTAGTAGCTAGCTCGGCCCCATCACCATACAAACAAAGAGGGTTTTTTTCCTCCTGTGTACATTTACATTTATTCACAGGAAATTTCATCTGCCATTTTATCCAGCATTCAGCAGCCATTACTAACTAAATCTTAGTGGAGTGAATTTATGTATTCTTAAGTTACATAGGTGGTTCTGTTCATTTTCTTACGTCTGGAGTTATGCTGGGTTACTCTCTTCCCTTGTCTATCTCCACACTTGACAGCTTATTTTTAAGTTTGGAGTATTTATTTTCTACCTATATTTTAATATGGTTTCTAGAGTATGATATTATATTTTAGTTTATTATTTTTGTGATACCTGTTTTACATTTGTTAATCAGGCTTTTATGGAGATACGTACTTTGCAAAACATTTTATTCCATAACCTCATTCATAAATTTATCAATCTTTGTACAAAGTAAGCTCCCTGCCTGCTTTCTTTTCCTATTTCCTTGTTGCTGACAAGCTGATCTTTAAAATGTGAAGTATAACTTAGTGTTGCCACAAGTATGTTTGTGGGTTTTTTTATCAGTTTGTTTCATATTTTATTAGCATCTCTTTTTAATAAAGCTACACATCTTCTAGTTGATAGATCTAAGGCCCACACTTTCCATTTGGTATACCTTTTTGACTTTTGCAGTTTCATAACCAATATTAAATGTAATTGTGTAACTATAAAAGGAAGAGAATATACTCAAAAGCTAGTACTTAGACAATAAACTAAGACTGAAGAAGACTGGAGGCTAGAGCTTATTTTAAGAGGAACTGAATGAATATTATGATAAACAAATTCTTGAAAATGGCTTTAAAATAACTTTCTTTTATCTCAAATAATTTGAGAGAAATATTATAACTGGATTATGAACAATTGTCTGTCTTGTCCTAGATATTTTTTTTTTAACCTTCTAGAAGTAAGAAATTAGGGTTTTGTTTGTTTCTTTTGTTTGCTTTGGTTTTGGTATAGACATTTTGGGAGAGTATGTTGAAGCAGGAGGGAGAGTAGTAGGTTTACTTTTCCTTCAAGAAGATCAATTTGTCTCCTAATTTCTTTCTTCCTTCAAAAATTTTGACTCCCTAGAAATCACGTCTGTTTTGATCTAAAATTTCTCAAGCTGTAGCAAAGTTTATAAGCAATATTGTCAGTTCAAAAGTATAACGCATCATATGAAAATCTAGATTTTTCCTCCTGGATCATTGTGTCTCTATACCAGATTTTAACTTAGAGCTTCTTCCCTGACACTTGGACCAGTTTTCCCTCTGATGATTTGGTTGCTCTGCTAAGCAGAGCTGTTTCAGAGATAATGAAACTTTTCAGGCTAGCAAACAAACATGACCTGTAAATTAAAAAATGCAAATCTTTTGTATATGGAATGATTTCTTGGGGCGGTTTATTCTTGGAATAACTACTGCTAATTCTGTGTAACTGTATGGAATGCATCATCAGTCATTGTTTGAAACCAAATGAGTGCTTGCAGGGGTTTCTGTTAACATCTCAGCTGACTTGTGTTCCAGGTACAGGCGGATGTTGGTGTAGATACCAAGCATCAAACACTGCAAGGAGTAGCGTTCCCCATTGCTAAAGAAGCTATTCAGGCTCTGGAGAAACTGAAAAATAAGAAACTCAATTATGTACAACTGGCAAGTATAAAATATTTTAACTATTTTTTAACAGTCTACCCACATATTAAACAACTTGTGTTGATATAGTATGCTAATAAATTACCATTTTGAATTAGATTAATTCAAACATTTTTCCATCCTGTTGTGTTCTCTGATTTGCTTTTTGTGTATTAACTACATTCATGTTTGCTTTGTTTACAGCAAATTGATATGAAAAATGAAACTATTATTTTGGCCAACACACTTGATACTGAACTTAAGGACTTGCCAAAAAGAGTTCCAAAGGATGCTGCACGCTACCACTTTTTCCTGTATAAGCACACACATGAAGGAGACTATTTGGAATCCATAAGTATGACAAAATTTCTCAATATGAAACTTCACTAGCTTGTTTCAAATTGCTTAGGAATTTTGAGGGAGAGAGAAAGATGTGTTTATGATCAACATGATCATAAACTTCAGGGTCATTTTGTTGTGAAACTGTGAACTTGTGAAGAAGAGCCCTATTGTTTGGAAAATAGTGAGCTATCCCTTTTGATTGTGAGCACCCATAAATGTGAAAAATACAGATACCAGCCACTCTCTTATCTCCTGTTTGAAATTAAACTTTCTGAAGTGAAAAAGCTCCAGAATGGCACTACATTTTTCGCTTTCAGATTGCATAGTTGATTTCTAATGCCTCTCGGCTTTAAATGATTTTATGATACAGCTTTTGATGGAGTGTATTTATGGTCTGATTTGTGTTGTTGTTTTCTTTTCCTGCAGTTTTCATCTACTCTATGCCAGGGTACACCTGTAGTATACGAGAACGAATGCTCTACTCTAGTTGCAAAAGTCCACTGTTAGAAATTGTAGAAACACAGTTGTGGATGCAGATAATTAGAAAGGTAAGTGCACTGGGTGTATGGGCATTTTCTCCATCCCTCTCTTCCCTTCTTAGTGAAAAACTTAGACTGCCTCTGTCACCACCTTGTCTGAAGAATGAAAAGTGTTGTGTAACTTAGTCTGTCCTCAACAGGAAATAATTGTTGATGTAGCTACAGATACAAAGTTAAGTCATGGAAGTTTTACTCTGTTTTGTAATTTCTACACTTTTATCTTGAACAAATATATCCTTGTGCATCAAGGAAGTAATTGAGAGTGCTTTGAAGGAGTTAATAGAATTAACTTAATGATTTCTTACTCAAAGTTATGTCATATTTTGGACCACAACACATTACTGTTGTTAAACACTTAATTCCTTTAAAGCCAAAGTTATGTAGGGATTTTCAAAATAATTTTGAGTTGTAGTTCTGGAAATTAGAACTGCTATCTTAGGAGTCCTTAATGGGGCAAACAAGGATTTGCAAGTAAGCTAATCTTTTCTCACTGTATAGATTTTACTGTGATGCAAAAAGTTGCTTCTCACCTCCTGAGCAGAGACCACAGAAATGGTCCACTTGTGACCTACGGTTACTTTTTTAACACTTTTGTGGAAGCTTACTTTCTGTGGAGATAAGTAGCAGAGTTAATAATAACCATTTTTACTGAGATGATATGAATTAAGTAGATTTTTGCTATGTATTTTTGTACGTAATTATTTTTCTGAAATTGCCTTTCTATAAGGAAATAAATGCACTATGTGACTCCTGCAAATTCCTGTAGACAGAAATTTCTGAAGCATGTACTTTTAACAGCAAAACTGGGGCTGGCAAGTCTGTCAAGTATTATGGTTGGCAGGGCATGAAGTGCTGAATGCTCAACAGAGCAAGGCCATAGCATTTCTCTGAATTCTAAATTCCAGCAATTTAAAACAGTGGAGTTTGGCTAGAGGACACTGTTTTCTTTCTATTCGGTTTCATATATCTAGATTTTGAAAACTAAACCATTCCCCTTCATTTTGTTCATGAAACTTATTTTAGCTTTTCCTTGCTAAACACTCGAATACTTGCTGAGTGGCATATTCCTCCTCCTTTTTCTCAAGAGAAAACAATATGTACACACATTGCTTATACAGTTAGTGTTTAAAGCATGCTATAGTGAACAATTTTGATTCTTACAATGTGTAAATACTTGAAATGAGTAAATAAGCACTAGTTTCACATGGAATGCATTCTCCTAGTTAGTGTTAACAGATACACTGTGCTAAATCTTGGGACAAAAAATTCCTTGGTATACATACTGTTTAGTTGTGCTTACATTTCAGGAAAATAATTAAGTCACACTTAATACTGGTAAGAATATATGGGATTCTCAGAGAAACTATCCAAGATTTCTCAGGGCATTAGGCACAAGTTGGAGAAGATTTCATGCTCAGCTTTGAACATTATTACACATAAGGTTTTAATATACTATTGAGTTTCAGCGAAGTTTCTAAATGTTTTTGACTTTAATATGAGTATGATGTTTTTTCTGCCAGATTGAAATAGATAATGGTGATGAGTTAACTGCTGACTTTCTTTATGAAGAAGTTCATCCAAAACAACATGCTTACAAACAGAGTTTTGCTAAACCAAAAGGTCCTGCGGGGAAGAGGGGAATACGAAGACTGATTAGAGGTCCTGCAGAGACTGAAACACCTAGTGATTAGAAACTGTTTGTATTTGTTAAACTATTGGAGTAAGAAATGAAATACTGGCTTTTGGTAATAAACTAAAATCATTCCATTCATAGATGCTAGGGATTAAAAAAAGCTCTTTTTACTCTTCTCTCTTCTGACCTCAACACTTTTTATATTGTTACATGATTATATTTGTTGACCATGTTTTATGACATATAGAAAAGATAATTATTTTAAAGCTAGAAGAGAAAAACTAAGCTAGTACCCCTTTATTTTAATTTAGAATCCATTATTTTATAGCTGTATATGTGATCATAAACTTTGCAGGCGTAAGACTATGAAGCCCATGTATTCTGTGGGTAAGTCACAGCTGTATTCTTATGCATAGCCTATTAAACCTGTAAGACTTTCCATGTGAGAAGAGATGAAGGACTACATAGCATTGTCCCAACTCAAACTTTATTTTTCCTTGTAGCACTTATGGACAATAGTAAAATAGAAGGTTGTCTTTGGATTTTGACAGGATGCATTGTTGAATTTTGTTGTTGTTTTGTTTGGTTTTGTTCTTTTTTTTTTCTTGTAATGGAAAAGATAAACTAAAATCAGTTATGATTCAATTAATGTAAGTTTTCAGGAATAGGTGGACACTTTCCTAGGCAAAAGCTTGGTCATCTCAAATTTATAACTAATTTAATGAATTACCTTTAAAAGAAATCTGACATAAAACCACCATAGTTTTTCCAGACTTCTGTATCAGTCGTAAGCCTTACATATGGTACTGAATGACCAAGTAAAAGGTGATTAAAAGTGCATGAGATAGTATAGAGCAATATGCCTAAAGTATCTAATAAATAATTAATTATCTGTGCACTTTGATCTAAAAATGTGTAAGTTCAGTAAAAATTGAAATAGTCTTGCTTCATAATGATGAGTTATCCTTGAGATCCTAGTGTGTTTGCAGTATCAACTGCAATTTTAACTTTCAAGGTATTCTGAAAATGACTTTTCCTAAATGTTTGAACTTCAATAGTAACTTACATCTGTAATTTAAATCCAGCTAGGTCTTGAATAACTGCTGGCAGCAAGCACCTAGAGAGGATTTGGGTTTTTTTTTCCCTCCCCACTTCCCTTATTTAGAATACTAAAATCAGCCAGAATAGTCTAAACTTGATTGAACTGTAAGTAATGTGTTTAACAGGAAGAGGGAAAATAGATTATGTTAATAAGTGGATTAAGGGAGAATTAGATGTGGAAATCAAGTATTGGATGATCTTAAATATATAAAACTGTGTGATGAGGCAAATACTGGTGAATAGATTATATTCCCAGGGAGGACTTGCTTTTCAGTGTCTTGTATGTGACCTTTGTGGTTTTTGAGTTTTGTTGGTTTGGGCTTTTTAAAGCTACATGGGAGTTGCCAGCCTTGGTTCTTTGGATATTATCATAGCTGCTGGATATACTCATTACAGAGCTGAATCGTGTGTTTACCTGGTGGAAGATGGACTTTAATCTAGTTTTGTAGGGAATAATGTTTTGACACTAGTAGTTCCTGACAAAAAATTGTTTTATCTATTATTTTGTTTGGTGATACTAGCTTGCTATTGACATCTGAGATTGCACTATATAATGTGAAGGTTGTAATAGTTGGCTTTACTGTGGTTTTTTTATATACAGCAGATATCTGACACTTCAGCTTTTTAAAATTTCATTTTACACACTACGTCAGTCCAATTCAATAGCTCTTGATCCTCAGCTAATCTCCTGCTTGCCCTCAGCTCTTATGTTCTTTTCCTGCCTCTTGGCTTCTCCCTCTAGAGTAAGGAGCTGGTCTTTGAAGTATTTCTTCTATACTGTCTGTCAGGCAAGTGTCATTCTTCTTTAAATATGATTACTGCATATGCAGCTCATTGTACACTGTAATTAAATATATTTTTAGATTAACTCAGAATAGTTGCAAGACACCTCATTCACTTTGTAGTTTTTGTTTTGGTTTGGTTTTAAGGAGTGTAGCATTTAAAAATTACTGCTAGAGGGTTGTTTGAATTTAGTATTCCTGCTCATGTACCAGCCATAGCAAGAGTGCATGTACATCTTCACAGTCTTTTGAGCCAGTAAAGAAGTTCAGCTTTTTAATACTAAATGTTTTAAATATGAACACCTGATACGGTTGTGTGCATGTTGTGGGGGTTTTGTTGGATGTTTGTTGTTTTTTTTCCCTGGGTGGTTTTCTTTTTGTTTGTTTGGGTTTTTTTGTTTTTTTTAATCCTGTTCTAGGTAGATGGGGATAGAAGATGGAAAACTTTAATCTGGAGGATCATGAGAGCTGGTTAAGTGATAAACACTCTTGTATAATGATGAGCTGCTTTAGAGTTCAGCCAAAACCAGACATTGTAAATTACCTTACATGAAAATATTCTATGTGGATGTACACACCCCGCCCAGCCAGCAGTCAGTCACTCATGTCCTGAGCATGTCTCCCCCTCCCCTTTCCCAAAAACCAGAATTGTATGAAGTCTTACACTGCTGGCTGTCTCTCCAGGCCTCTTGTAGCTATTCTCCTGACAGCAATAAAGAAGTATCTGTTCTTTTTGTAAGCTCTGTCACGTTTACATCTACATAGTTGCCTCCACTTCTGTTCATGAATGTTCAGAGCCAGCACAAAATGTGGGCATTAATCAAAGTTGCTCCTTTAACTGTCTCTGGTCACTAAATAATTGAAAGTGTCCATTCAAATTGTTGTTGGCCTTCATAAAGCCCAAAAGCAATGCAGCTGCTTGCAGTTAACTCAAGCTATTAAACACTTAATTAACAGGACAAGTAATTATATAATAAATGTTTATGTTGCAAGGTAGGGAGATTTTGATCTTTTAAAACACTCCTATGAAAGGTTAAACTAATCAAGGTAATAATTACTGCTGCTCAGATAGACACTGTAAATCAGAAATTTTGTTTATCAGTGTGTTTATGTATTCAACAAAAGCCACCTTCAGATGCTAAAATTAGCTGTTTACCTTATCTATTTTGTAATTTACTTTATAAATAAAGATTGATGCTTTGACTGTGTTGTCTGAATCATTTCAGTTTCTTTAATGAAGATCTATCTTCTAACATCAGAATGTGTAACAGGCAGTTCCAATGGGAGAAGAAAGTGACTGCAGGGTGTAAGAAGGGAGGTGAGAAGAAACAGAATTCCTGGCTCTTGCTATTAGAGAAAAATCACTATGTTGGAAACAGCTACGTCCCCATTGCTGAGGGCTCCATAGCAGGATTCAAGGGTCTTCCTCTCTTGAGGTTTATGTTTTCAGTAATAATCCCCTTCAAAAAGTTCTTCTATCCTTTTAAAACGCTAAAGTAGTTGACTGGTGATTTAACAGTTCTGTCTGTTCCTACTTGCTCAGCATGAACTACTGTAATGGAACTACTCAAGTTATGTTGTTCCATTAACCTTTTTTTTGTCTAAACTGAAAATAATTTTCTTGAAAACTTCCTGTTGCCCTGAAAGTTCAAGCTGAAAAGAACATTTACTGGTTTGGCTTTTCTCTTAACTGTCCTGTGAACACATCCCCATGGGGAAATATTTGTGATGAAGCAATTTTGCAATTGAAAGAAGAAAATTTGAAGATTTGAACTAGGATTTCAGGGAATAATTTTAATGCCAAATGCTATCTATAATCAGAGCTATAAGAGGAAGAGGCATAAGGTATAAGGAGGGAATAGGCTAGACCTCTACGTAACCATGAATCTCAGAAGCAGTTTTATTTGCCTTTTCATCAGTGGGTGGTAAATAAACTCCCAGCTGGAACACCCAAATATAAAGATGAAGCATTTCCCATTGCAGTAATATGAAGTGCTGTGTCTGGTATGTTGGCTCAGAAGGCAATTGGACAAACTGATCAAAGAAAATTTAATAGAGTCTTAATAACTTAGGAAGGCCTTGCATTCTGTTCAAAGTTATTGAGTTGCAAACTGTGCAAAGCTATCATATTCCAGTGCAGTATCTCTAGATAGGTATCCTGTTCTTGCTTTTGTTCCTCAGGAGCCACTCCTGGCTCAACCCAGCCCAAGGGCTGTGCAGACACCTCTGCTCTGACTTGTAACAGCCATCCTGTTACCCCTGCTGTAGCCAAGGGGAGAACTGTTGCCCTTCCTATGAAGTCCTCTTAAAAAGGCAATTTTCTTTGGATCATTATAATTTGCTTTCATCCTGCTACTGCTTTCTAAATCTTGGAATTGCAGTTAATCACTCTTGGTATTTTTCATTCATCTGTCCTTCTCTGGGTGACTGAATTGCTTTGTCACAGGTCTCTAGATCCTTAACATGCAAAAGGCTGGCTGTTTCACAGAGCATAGTGATCCCCTGTTGCCCTCCATGGCACCTTCCCTGCTGAGACAGGATGTAGGCGAGGCAGATTAGTCCTATCTCTGTCCCATGTGGAGCTTTCCTCACCCACCAGGAACTGTACTGGATTTCTCTCAGATCCAGTTCTATGAAACCAGATTATCCCCTTAAAAATATCTTGAATGACTCAAGTTACTAATTTGTGTCCTAGAAAGCCTTACTATAGTAATTAACACAAAGGAGTATGTATATTAGGATAATTTAATATTTTTGCAGGGAACAAAGGAAATTGAAGTCAGCTACTCTTATCCTCTGTGTCTATAACTGTTGACTTTACTGTATGAAGATCTCAAAAAAAAAATAGTTCCCACACAAGTTAGCTAGTTTTTTCACTCCTTGCTAGAATAATACAAAAGAAGTTAAAATCTTTTTTCTAAATTTTATGAAATGATAGCTAGCATGCTTCATTTTCAGTGAGGAAGGGAAAAGTACTGCCAAAACCTCACTGCTGAGAGCAGCACTGCAAAGAGTAGTGTGGTCTAGTATAACAGAGCAAGAACTCACATGCTTGTAGCTGAGATTCTCCTACCACTGAAGAACATCATGGTTGGTACATGAACAAAAACGTTCTACCACACCAGAGGTGAACAGAGCTGACCAGAAGTTGCTACAGCAAACACACTTCTGGACAACACTATGGCTGTACTCCAGCTCCAGGGAACAGTAAAAAGCAGATGTGATCTAATAGGACACTTTCACATAACAGCTGGAGATGCTTAAAACTGAAGAATGGCTTCAGCAGATTTTATTCTAATTTAGCTTTATAGCAGCTTTTTTCTCCACAAGACCAGGCTCAGAGCTATACAGCTTTATTCCAGGCAGTGAGGTTAGCATAATGTTATTAACAGAAATGCAAGTAACATAAAATGATGATTAGTTCCAAGGCTCAAAGATTTAATAGCAGAAAGAAATAATAATGCAGAGTTTTTATTTATGTTAACAGTCTTTTACAATTTATACTCAATAAAGCTAGAAGCCATTATGTAGATCCTTTTTTCCTAAATTAACCTAGCAGTTTGAAAAGGCAATACAAAATGAGCTAATAGCCAGAAATCTAATGATATCAATACATTAGAAATCACATGCTTCCTGCAATGAGATATAAATTCCTGAATGAAGTCACACTTAATCACAGAATTTCAAATTTAACTGCAGGCCAGACTATTTTCCTATCCCTAAGCTATTACCAAAGTTCATGAAGTGCAAAATGAGTTTATATGAAAAGAACATCCTTCATTTACAATGGTAATATGTTCATACTTAGTCCAAAGTATCTGGAATCTTACTAGTCACTTTCATTCCATTTTTAGTCTGCTTTGATCTGTCAGTGTTTCTATTTTAAAAAAGCTTTCCACGTTATACTTTTAGAAGTGTATTTTTGTATTCAGTTAATATACATACATATATATATATCAAAAATAGCTTAATTATTTGACTAAATAAAATGCAGAACTGGTCTTAATATCATTATTCTGACCCCTTTAAGAAAAGCAACCATCTGTATTTATAATCCATATGGAATCCTCTCCTAAAGTACTAAAAATACTCATCCTCTCCTAAAATAGTCAAAGTAGCTGAGAGTCTTCCTGTGAATAAAAATTAAATGGTTTGCCATCATAGAGACCGCTGTAAGAAAGCATTTGCAAGTGCAAATGCATCTGCACAGCAAGATAACTGTTTGGCTCAGGGATCCTTGAAAGGAAAGCACAACCTAGAAAATGTCTTGCAGCATTTATTTGACTAAAACTAACACCAAGAAGACTTTTTGATTATAATCACATTCACTAACACTACCAGACCATTCATGCTAATATGAACTCTCAAGCTAAACTATTAACTAGAAGCTTGTTTTAAGTGGGTAATACTATTGTCATTTCCCAAAAAGACAACATTAAGTACTATTTATAGCTATTAAATGGTTTTGTCTTCAATAGACCAAGGTCTAGTACACCTGATCAGGAAAGCAATTTGCAGAAAAAACATTTTGTCCTGTTACAGTCATATGCCCTTGCAGCAGACATACTTGATGCTTGGAAATAAAAATAATCAAATAGATTCCAATATGGAAATGCATTTAAAAAGCCATGGGAGAAGATGATGTACCAGCACTGCTATTTGTTAATGCAAGAAAGAGTTATCTCATGTTAAGGGCCCAATGGCTAAGGATATATGAAAGAGCTGCTGACAGGCCAACAGCTCACGTTACGTGTGTCCAGAAAGTTCTGGAATGCAGAAAAGCTGATAATGTTGCACTAAATACTAAGTATTTGGTACTGGTGCCTACTCCATTACAGAAACATTTGCGTATCAGAAGAAACACATTATCAAGTTTTTATCTCTTGGAGATGCTGTTGGACCTGCAAGAGAATATACAAAAATATGATTAATTGATCCTGTAACCACACACGGGACACACACGCACCCACCCACCCAAAATAAGCCTTTATCTGCAAGACTACATACCATCTTAATGTCTGGCCTTCTGGATTTTTTGTCATTCAGACACCAATCAGCAATTGAATACATTTTATGAATTGAAGGTACATCCCAGTCACTCATCTTTTCATCAACATAATCCTCAATTGTTGCTTCCTCATCCTCAATTTCATCTTTTATACTTAACTACAAGAGAATTTTAAACAACAAGCAGATAACATTGTAAGTATCTGAACAGCTTGTGAGAGTATAAATATAAATTTTTATTAATTATTTTCATTATATATAATTTTAATTAACACAACACCATGAAGCAAATTTAAGCTGCGTCATACAGATTTAACTTTCTTACACTTTAAGGCTCAGTTTTCTAGTATTGTCTCTTTTGTAAGAGAAGAGGCACAATCAACAAAGTATCTCATGTTAACTTAATAACTCACAAATACGCAAGCTTAAGGTAATTTTTTAATCACTTTTATAAAGCCTCTTTCTGTAAACTAATGTCTGCCTGTAAACTAAACTTTTATCTCCAGTCTCAGTGGCTGCTGTATCCACTGGAAACTTTTATTCTGAAATCAGGTTTTAAATCTGACTGGTTTACAGTTCCAACACACTCGGAATGGGTTATCTATAATCACACATACTGTTTGAGGAAGCATGAATAAGTAAGAGCCAATGAGTGGAGGCAGGTCTTCTGCCTTTGTCCATGGGTCAGTCTGACATTGCTGATCAACATTCAATTACCCCAAAATTTTCCTTTCAAGCTAAGGATGCCGTATGATCTTACAGGGACCATTCTCTTTATGCTCCCAAAAGTACATGACAAAGATAAACTGTACCAGTCATATTCCTTATTAGATCCTATCTCTGAAAAAGCCCACTTCAAAATACCCAAGTTCTCCAAGGTGTTTACAAGCTCAACATGATAATTATTATGCTACTCCAGAAGATAAACCTTAGAAGAACAAAAAATCTATTAATAATACAGAGGTATTCCTAAAGCTGTGGAAGAAAGTGATTCATACTGTTCCAAACAGTATGGAACAAAATCAATCCAGACCTCAATGCTATTTCATACTTAATAAATAAATTAGTCTTTATGTAAAAAAGTATTCTAGGAAAACCTTGGATTAAGTAGTTCAGAACTTATAAGCTACATAAAAGGCTAAATTATGAAGAGTCTTGTAAGGTTTCTAATTCAAGAGAGTGAGCTCTCATACATTAGTTTCCTAGTTAACAGACTGAATTACTAACTGAATAGTAAAGAAAAGAAAATTCAATCCACCTTCCACTCTGCAAAAAAAGCCCTTACATTTCCAACTTCACTAAGGTTGAAAGCATAAGGTACTTGCAAATCATTAGTAAAGTTGAAGAAGATGGAAATTGATCCAGAACCATAAGGAAACAACTGAGACGAACAGTTCAAAATGTTTCAGGGAATGAGGAATTACGAGAGTATGTGGGAGTATGCTAATAGAGTAGAATGGTATTACAATAAGCAGTACCAAAACAAAGAATTCCAGTATCAGATTAGAAAAAGACGACCTTGAGGGCTGAACAAATCTACCAGCCAAGACACAAAAGTTTCAGCCTCACCTCTAAGACAAATATTGACATAAAAGCTGTTTTCACAACTACATATTTTGATGTCTAATTTGATTGTCTCAGAACCTGTTAACTGACTCTCATTTCACATAAAGTGATCCTGGAGCAGTGGGAGGGAGGAGAAAGCATAAAGAACATACCAGCAACTGTGGCTCTCGCTTTTCATCTACTGGAGGAAGACCTGTTATTATTTCTAGTAAGACCTAGGAGGAAGAAAAATCAGAAGAGAAAATGAAGCCCAGAATAACCCTTAGCATATGTATAATTTGCAAAAAGGAGCATGACCTCCAGCCTGCCAACAAATACTCCCAGGATCTGTGTTTGTCCAAAGGTTTCCCATACAATTAATTGTTTTTGTTCCTACCTTTATTTTCATTAACTGTTATTAGCAGCGTGGCTTACAAATTTCAACACAAGTTATTCTCGCCCTGCATGGTGTTCCTTCACAGCAAGACTGAAGGATTTCCAAACTATTCAGACACAGTGTTGGGCCTACCTGCCCATTAAACTAAATGCTATGAAGGAAGTGGTCAGTAGTGAGTAGGGTCTTGGATCTATTCAGAATGAATTCATTATTCTTCCAAACAGTAAGCTCATTTCTTTTCTGTACCCAGCTCTAAGGCAAATCCAACATGGACATTGTATTTTTGGTGCTGAATACAGCAAAACACAATAATTTTGGACCATTTCCTTGAATTTTCTTTTTCAGCCTGAGTTACACTTCTGTGCAATACCACGCAAAAAGAAACAACGTTCCACACCAATTCAAACTGCATTTAGCTAGAACGTGGAATATTATTTTACTCTGGTCTTCCATGCAGCGAATCAACATATTCAAATGATTTTAAAACAACCAAAGTTTAGAAATACTATCTTGAGAAAATATCTATTGGGATAAAGAAAAATTATAGACCAGAGTAATTATTTAACTTCAGATACTTGATTTTGTGTGCTCTTATCATTTACAAAAGTAGTCATATACTGCTTCCCACATTCTACTTACTACTCCAAAACTGAAGACATCGGATTTAGGTGTTATCTCTCCTCGCAGAGCTTCAGGTGCCATATAGGCTGCTGTTCCAACAATTCTTTCAGTCATGATTGTCTGTGTGAATGTTACAGATGCTCTTGCAAGGCCAAAGTCGGAAATTTTGGGCACATATGTATCAGTTAATAAGATATTTGCACTGACGGAGAGGGGAAGGAGGGGAAAAAACAAAAAAGAAAAGAGAATTTTCCAAACAGTACAGTAAATAGATTATATGACAGACTAATCTTTAGTAACCAAATGCAAACTGCTATTTTGCTCAATTTCAAAATTCATTCCTCTAAATAAAGGAAGAAATGATTGCAAGATCCACCCATGTTTTTTTTGTGCATGCATGCACAAAAAAAAGGCAAAAAAACAAAACACAAGAAAAAAAGTAGACACTCCCCCAACCCCCAAACCTTAGAAATACAAAACTTTCTTATAACAGACCAATTATGTTACATTTATGGTTTGGCTTTAAGAGGGACAATAGAGAATACTTAGCTCTGATCAACTTGTATTGGATCACAGTGTAATTCTTATAGTCTAAATCTCTGCTCAGAACAAAACCAGGTTTTTTTTAACCTATTATCTAATACTATGTCAACCATGGCAAATTCATGTGCCAAATGAGTAATAATACCCTTACTCTTGTCTTGAAAGAAAACCAGATAACTTATTACTGCCAGAATAATATATGTACTGTGTTTTCACTTTACCTTCAGCTTTTATGTTCCTTAAAAAAAAGCAACCCTGACAAATGAAGCTCATCTCGAAATCCTTAATGCTTTCATTGAATACTCAGTGGAATGAATTACAGCAAAAATCTACTACGTTTTAAACTTGTACCACTTGGAACCATTTAAAAATAACTTGATTTAAGATTTATGTAACCCTTATTTTCTGATCCCCTTTATGGAACTGTAAGAAAGCCACACAGCTTGATACAACATATAAGACTTACTAGAAAGTTGTATTTCTAACTTTCCCTTCTTGTTCACCAAACTTTAACAAAATTAACACAGCTGTAAGTTACAATGGAACATTTGATGTTAGAACTGCTGTAAATAATGCTAAATATATGACCACTACAGAAGGCCAAACACTTGTCAAGGCATCATCCACCAACTGGTTTCCTGTTTAAAGCTCAACTTCTTAAAAAAAAAAAAAGAGAGAACAAGATCACAACTTCATAAATCTCAGCTTCTCATCAATTTGAGTCAAGTCCAAAAAGTGGTCATTTTTTGGATACACCACAAAGAGTACAACAAATCCAAGTTTTACTGCAACTTTCAAGCTTCAAAAGAGAAATGAACTATTTCCTGGGCATAACTAATCCAAAAAACTATGAACGACCGTGAGAACACCCATTAAATCATGCCCCCTCTAGCCTAGAGAAGCTGTTCCAGTGCCTGTGTGTTTATGGTCTCCACATGTCACAGTAAAATGAAGACTGAAATTAATCTTAGATGTTTCTTCATCTAAGTTTTATCTGGGAGTGGTAGCACTGTTAATAGTGCCAATCAAATTAATTGAACTACTCACACTACAAGTTGCAAAATGTTATCCTAACAAAAAAACCCCAAATCCCAATTCTGTAATATGATCAACTCACAGCAGTTAGAAGGGTAGAGGTAGCGTAAGGTAAAAGAGTGCATCCCTTCCAGTCTTTACACTTCTCCAGAGGCTTAAGCAGGGAAGAAAGAAGAAACATAAACTGTGAAAGCAGCAGGCACACACATGAGGCAGCTGAAGCAGAAGCTTGTTCCTCACAAGCTGAAAGGTCACAAAACTGAAGTTGCCTGTATTTAGCAGAGTAGCCAGAAACCAAAAAGCTATTGAAACACCCATGCATGACACCCAGTCAGTCAGCGGCTCCTTCTTAACCCTCAGGAGAAAGGCATTTGGAGTTTTTCTTCCTAGATTTGGGGTGCTTTTTAAAAAAAACAATACAATAAACTGTAGCAGGAAAGGGGAAACAAACAAACAACAACAACAACAACAAGCAGAAAAAAAACTACAATAAAACCCTCACCTTTTCTGGGTTCTGATATCCATAGAAAAAAACTCTGGTATAACAAACAGTGACTATTTATTATCATTGAAAAACCCTGAACTTTATGAACCTGACTGAAGTAATTTTATTGTACTCATAAAAAATAGGAGTAAATCAAAGCACACACTCTGAAGAAGTGTTCTAGGGAAAGGGAAAAAAAAAGGTGTGTTTTCATCTGAGAAATTCCCTATTTAAAAATTAATTGTTCTTCAACAGCAACTTCTTCATTAGCAGCAGGTGTGAAAGAACAGAACCTCGTGTTCTCACGGCACTCAAATAACTATTTGAAAATAACAGATTGAGGATACAAATTACAATTTATATATTACATTTGTAACACAACTTACAATTACAATGCAAAATCTCACGACTGGAAAGCTGTCTGGTGCCTGAGGGAGCTGGCAGAAAAGGAGGCTCAGAGGAGACCCTATCGCTCTACAACTGCCTGACAGGGGTCTGGAGCCACGTGTGGGTCAGTCTCTTCTCCCAAGCAGCAAGCAACAGGACAAGAGGAAATGGCCTCAAGTTGTGCCACAGGAGGTTTAAATTAGGTGCTAGGAAAAATTGCTTTGCCAAAAGGGTGGTGAAACAGTGAAAGGCTGCCCAGGAAAGTGGTGGAGTCACCAGCCCTGGAGGTATTTAAAAGACATGTAGATGTGACACCTGGGGACACGGTTCAGTGGAGGACATGGCAATGCTGGGTTAATGGTTGGACTTGATGATCTTAAAGGTCTTTTTGTCCCTAAGAAATTCTATGGTCCCAGCCTCATAATTGTCTTTACAAGTCTGTACTGGTCATGTCCTTGTGGCACAGACAAGATTGTGGTGATGGATGTAACTTGCAGAAGATTGAAGTGACCTTGACTGAAGCAATGATTTTTGCAGTTTGTTCTCTCTAAAATTACTTTAACAGGGGAAAGATGAAGTAGAAAAAAAGAAAAATGAAGAAGTAAAAATGCAGTCAGAAAGAGTCTGCAGCTTTTACCTTTTAATATCTCTGTGAATATGATTATTTTCATGCAAAAAGTTGATGCCATTTGCTGTACCTTGAACAATTTTACATCTTATATTCCAAGGAATTGGTGGAGTTTCATCCTTGATTAAGAAGAGAAAAAGGCAAGTAAAAATCTGGACTATATATATATAGGCTCACATAAACCAAAACAAATATACAAAAACCACACAACCCAAAAGTGACTTCTTGCTACATTTTGTTGTTTTCAAGTAGATCATTAAAAATACTACCAGCATACATTTCTTAATTAACTCGGGCAGAAATACATGCATTTGTCACATTGCATTCTCTCCCTGCATTCTGCCTTAGCTTAAGTTGCCAGTTACAAAAAATGGTTTTGGTTAATGCTCGACTCTGACCCTCCAAGGTCAGCAGCTCTGCAAAGACCTCTCAGTATCTACCACACCTCCCACTTCATACTGGCACCGATATGGGAGCCTTCAACCTGAAGCAAATAATTCAAAGCAATCCACAGCTTTTACTAACAACAAAAAGTCAATCTTCCAGTGTTTTTGGATTTCTCGAGAGTTTAGCTTTATTCATGCTACTAACTAATCCTTAGAAGTAAGGACACCTACATTTCAAAACCACTTCTCAATCTTGTCAGTGGCTAAGGGAAGAGGATTACAGTATCTCACCATTCTACCACCTCCCTCGCCTGCTCAACATCCAGACAGAAAAATGACATAAGCAAGAGTCTGTGCATCAAACACATCCAGTGAAGTCACAAAATAAAGCTATCAGCAAGAACACATATTGAAGTAAGCACATTACTCCCCTATCTGATCTTATTAGAAAAAGATTTTTTCTGGTTTATAGATTCTGATTTAGATTCCCTGATTTATGTCATAAATTTGTCTCTTCCTTGTAAAGGACACAGTTATTTCTCCTTTACCTATCAATTATCACCAATCTTTTAAGCTCACTTGATGATAGTGGCCAAAGTTACATGGATGAACATACTCACATACATCCTTGTTAAACACTACTCACTTCTACAGATAAACTTGCACTGTCCTTAGGTAACACTTAGTCTCCCTTCTGCACTGATTCCGTTAAAAAAATAAAATAATTGCACATGTAGCAGTGTATGCAAGCAAATCAGTCAATCTAAACTGAGACAGAAGTGCTACTGAACAGAGCTAGTCCTTTCCCCAAGCACTGCTACTCATTCTCATCATAGCACCACTTCTTTCCCACTGGGGCAGAAGTATTTGTGCAGCCCTACAGATGAAATGTCTCCAGGTGAAAATTAAATATTTTTTTCACAAAGTATTATTTTATCAGCCTGATCAGTTCCCTAATCCAGATCTTTCTCCAACTAATAGATACTTGAACCAGTACAATCAGAGGATCAGTGCAGAAAAAAAATGCAAGCCAAACATTTTTAGGTCTAGGGACATAGGTGGTGGAAGTATCACCAATTTAAAATGTTCACCATATTACAACCTCAGAAGCTGCACCTGCTTAGTATAAAGCAGATCTTTTGAACTCCTTCAACAAACTAACACAGACACTAATACACTATCTTAAGTCTGGCTATTGGACTGTGTCTCCTTGATACACACAGGTGCCTCATCAAACGAAAGCAACTTATTATCTATTTAAGGCCAAGGCTAGAAGATAGACCATTTGATTAAATCAGAAGCATTACACAAAATAGTAATTTTTAAAAATGAGATTCACATTTACTTTGGTACTTCAGAAAGAGATAAGCAGACTATGAGCATTGTATTATAACCACTACCACAAGGACGATGAGCAAAGGGCAATTTCACAATGCAGAATCTCATGAATTAGCAGAGAACATGCCAACATCAGAACTGGGAACAAGACTAGAGCACTGCCTCACACAGACACAGTCAGCCCGAACTTCTGTGACGCTTCAAGTACTGGCACATGACATTGTATTGTCTGCCTGATTTGACTTTCATCTATCTAAAATATTTGTATAAAATCTTATTGGAAGAATACTTGTTGTATTTTTTTCTAAAACACAAGAAGAAAGTAGTAAAACATCATTTGGCCATCACAGTTCAGCTCCATTTGAAAGACATTCTACAGATTCCTATAATTTAGCAAAGTAAGGAAAATGGAAGCTAGAAAAGATTTCACTTACCAGACAAGCAAGTCTGTCAAGCAAAGAACCGTTGGGCATGTATTCATACACCAGACATGGCTGAGCACCATCACTAGAGAAACCCAGTAATTCTACTAAATTTTCATGCTGACACCTATTGAAAAAAAAGAGAAAAAGGCAGAGAGAACTTGATTCCCAATTACTTGATTCACTTCTACTACACAAAGCCAGGCTTGTGTGGTGATGCTTTAAAACAAAAAAATATGATTGTGCTGCATAAGAAACACTTTCAGTTAACATAAAAATCATTATGTTAGAAAGACAAAAATTGTATAATGATGTACTCACTTTGCCATTATGTTTATTTCTTGCTCAAACTGCTGTTTCAAGTCCTGAACACTAACATCGACCATCTATAAAAATTAGTATTTGACATAAACATCATTGGTCATAACGAAATGCAGTTGCTCATTAAAAAAAAAAAAAAAAGAATTGTAAGCCTCTTAGTTAAGTGTTTACCATACATTTTCTACTCAGCTCAAGTATCAGAACATGACTTTTACTTCCTTGGAACACTGTATTACTGGACAAATGGATCTAGTTTCAGCATCCACCAACTTACTCCATTCACTGCAGTTACCCCCTAACAGCACTTACTACAAAATTCATTATTCACACAAACCAATGAAGACTAAAATTCTGTGACAATACCTATTTATCTTGTGAATCTTAGCCATCCTAATCTGAAATGGAAACCTCCTTAGGATCCCTTTTCTTCTGCCACTTCTTGAGGGTGGGGTGGAAGACAACTGGGGGAGCATTCTGCTCTTCTCAACACCTTGCCTGAGGCTCTCAAAGGAGTGCTACAGACAAGGCAAGAATTAGCTCCTGTGACTGTGCTGACTCACAACACTGATGTGCCTAAGGATAAGGTTCTCAACCCAACTAATGTGTAACATGGTGACAACACTTTGAGAGGTATCATTCAACACTTTCCATAATAAAGAAAGTAAAAAAGTCTATACTATAAAGTACACAGTCATTAAAATGAAAAATTCCCAGGACAACTCACAGCAATGAGCTTCTTGACAGCCACGTTTCTGCCATTGATGTAGCCTTTGAACACAATGCCAAAGCCTCCTTCTCCCAGCTTATTACCTCCAGCTGATTCTGGTCGGGCATCAAAATTATTTGTAATGCTTTCCAAGTCATGAAACAAAAAATTCTGGAAATCTGAAAGACATTGACATTTAGCACAAAGCTAAGCTTTCACTTAAGGAACAAGGTCTTCTGCTTCAGTTCTCTTAAAACAAAAACTTGCCACCACATAAAACCTGACACAGTGGAGCCCAACCTCCAGCTCTAGGATGAAGATACCAGGAAAACAAAAGGAATGCAGAAAAACATATATAATTAGCTATGCATAATTTTCTTCACAACTAGCACTGCAGCACGATCTCACTCTATTTTTATTCATACTTGTAATACAAGTAGTAGAAATTAAACATGTAGCAGATTGCAGGGAGAGCCACATTGCCTTATACATAAAAAATACACCAAGATTACATCATGTTTCTGGCAGCAACCCAAAAGCAGACCTTTAGGAAGGAACAGACCAACCACACACTTTCTTAAAATGCCTTCTTCAGTCATCTTTTCTCCACCATTCTTAGTCATTTTTGACATACAAAATCTAGTTTTAAAGCATAAGATGCTGAACAGTCTGTAAAATAAGTATTAGAAAAGGGCAATGGGATTATGTGCGGCACAAATAAATTTCAATTTAATTAACAGTTAAGTTTTCCCTCAAAGTAGGTGACTTATTGGCAAGAAGGACAATGCTGTTTCCCACAGAGGCACCATGACAGGAATACAGTCATCACTCTCATGCACTGCTATGATTTATTTCACACAGGGTGAAACAGATCAACAAAAAAATAGCACTGAATTCTACCAAAGTAAGTGTCTACCTGTGTTACTGGAGTGTGAGCTGCTGTTTTCTTCACTTAAGTAGGAAGAATCTGAATGTTGCTTCTCAATACTCTGAGCTAAAACAGGCTTTACAAATGCCACTTCTTTTTCCTGTACAGGGAGTTGTTTCTCATGTATAGGCAAGGTTTCCTGTGAAGAAAGAGGTAATGTAACTTCTTGTGGCATCCTTACAGCTTCTGAAAAGGGAATTTAAAAAAGTGTTAACTACATTAGGAACCAGAAAATAACTAAGTAATATTAATGCCAGTATTTTTGAAATTTTTGAAAATTTGGAGACACATAAGTATCACAAGCTTATACTCAGCCACCATGTGTAAACTCCAGCACTCTTATTGAAACTTGAAACTCTTATTTAAACTGTTATTACAAGTGATAGAAAGTGGAAAATATCTCCACTTCTGGTCATTTTAACCTAATCCTTTCTGGTCTTTAGCATCTTAAAAAGCTAGGAACACAGTACAAAATGTACAAGAGTAACAGTTACCTGGAAGCAAAAGGCTTGCTGGTGCTAGGAATTGATTCCTAATCAGCAGATCCACAAGATCAGCAACTGTACAGTTTGTGGTTCCCCAGTCATAAAGCAATTCACATGTGGGACTCTTTCCCATTTGTACAAATGCCTCAAATCTCCTTAAAAGACAAGATAAGACCAACATTAAAAAAAAACGTGCCTTCAAGAAGCATGAATAGAAAGAGATTAAAGGCAAATGACAAAAAACAATCCACATTGAAGAAAATTCTGAATGTACTGCAAAAATCACAAATCTTCTGAAAGTACAGCCACATAAACACATTCCAAATCAAGGTAAAACATGCAAAATATGGGAAAAACACATATACATGGCTTCAGCAGTTTGTTCAGGATCCATAATATATTGGCACCTCGGACTAATGTCTGAGAATGAGAATGTCAGCCAGAGACAGAGAGTAAGTCAGACCTAGATCAAATGGAAAAGTAGTTGTTTTGCATCCATTTAGCATTCACATCCCATTTTGAATATTTTGAGATGGGCATTAAGAAGAAAATGAGATCCACTATTCTGACTGATTTAATACTATTATTGAAAGACAGAAAGATTTAATACTAACATTACTAGAAAAGACTGGAATCCCAAGGTGCTACATACAGCATCTAAAATCTCATAGTCTTTGAAACAGCTTCAACTAGGATTCAACAAGCCCTTCAAGCAATGACGTGCTCATACAGTATTGTGAGCATTACTTCCCATGTAAATTTGTTAGTTTTAGGCCTCGGGCTCCCCACATCCGTCAGGCATTTTCTTGGAAACGGTGAATTAATGGTTACAGTCCAGCTGTCTCTTGGGCACAATAAGGTCAATGTCTGCTAGTCTTTAGGGTACAGAAAGTTACGCCGCCAGCGCTGTATTGCTAAAAATACCTGCGTCTGTAGCTCTAATTAATTCTAATTTCCTTACTCAATTTTCTGGGGCTTGCCTAAAAACCGAGCTGCAGAACAATTAGGAATAATTACCTTGAGTTCCCTAAGGAAAAGGGACTGTAAAACACAAGTGCCCACCGGCACACAAAGTGCAGCAAGTTGTAGTAATGGGATGAAAAACGGGATTAACAAGGTACTTATGTCAAACGGGCAATGCATGAGTTTACGTTACGGGACTTTTATGTAGGACCTTATATGCACTTGGCTGTATCTGCTTTCCCCGGAAGGGTTGGTTATATCCACCGCAAGTTTCTTCCACCCTTCCTGCGGGTCGATGAACTCTGCCAGCCGCCTCACCAGCCCGTAGCTCAGGCAGCGGACGTACGTGGAATCCGTCACGGGCTCGCCCATCCTGCGCTCCTGGTGGGACACAGAGTTACCCGCGCGGTTCTCCGGGAGGCGGCCACCCCGGGAGGCGNTGTTTCCCCGCGGGCCTGGGGAACTTGGTCACGTCCTTGGGCCCCGTTTACGGGAGGAGGAGGTCGTGGCGCCCCCTGGCGGCGGCCTCCGGGGGCTACGGGAATTCCCGCTTCCCGGCGTCCCTGCATCCATCCCTGCCTGCCAG